>BSBM01000855.1:1855000-1930000 GCA_027924585.1 Larix kaempferi
ACGGTGGTTCGCTGTCGGTGACGTCGTGAGAAGTTCCCTGAACCTTATCATTTAGAGGAAGGAGAAGTCGTAACAAGGTTACCGTAGGTGAACTTGCGGTAGGATCATTGAAAGTAGGGCTTGATTGTCCCCGTTTACGGTGTGCTCCATTTTCTTTTGCTATCATCCATTGGCTGCAGGACATGCATGTGGGGGGTTCATTGCACATGCGCACACCACCTTCGTTGGATGTTTGTGCTCAAAGACCGTGTGGGTTTTTGAACATTGTTGCATCCGGCTCCGCTGTTCCTCTGGAGCGCGGCCAGCCATGCGACAGTTGTCCGCTCCGCAGCTTTGGGTTGTTGGGCTTTGGTCACTGTTGGTTAGCCACTTGCATCCTCTCGCCCGTTAGGTGTTTCGACGCAGATGTTGATCGCTGTCCTTAACTCCCACCTCCAATGGTTGATTTCAAGGCTTCTCCAACCCGACTTTGTTGATGGGTACCAATCCTGTCCTTTACGGGAAAGTGGTTGCAGGATGTGCAACCGTTCGGTGGATGCTCGGTGTGTAGCCAACTCGGATGCCCCTTTGGTTGTTGTTTTGCTCATCTTCTTGCCTCGAGATTTCCAAGGGCCTTGCATCATGTGGCCTCTCCCAATGGACCTTTCCGCAAGGCATAGCTGTTGTGATGGGTGTGCTTGTTATTCTCTTGCTACAATGGGCCGCCGCCAGGGGCTCTGCACTGTTAAAAACCGTCGGGGGATATGCCCATGTGCTTTGGCCAGAGTTAGCACGCCTTTGCAGCCGGTGCGGTGAGCTTTCCTTCTGTCGTTGGCTCTAGGTAAGGGAACCTTGTGCCCCGTTTGCCTGACTTTTCATGAGGGATTAAATCGGAGGGTGCGGTTGTTGGATGGAGGATGAAAATGCGGGGAAACCTACCGGGCTGGCCACCCTAGTCCTCCTCCCGGCCGCCTCTCGCAATTTCCCTTGGTGAATTTCGGCATCGGGGCCCAGCAGACCCTCCCCATGGATCCGACTCTGTTGGCATTGCTTGTTGTTGTTGTTGATCTGCAAGAGGTGTAGGCATGCTCCTTTGAGGAAACCTTGAGTCTTTTGGAGTGCTAATGGTCGCCCCTTGTGTTTGGTAGCAACGTGTCCTCCCTCGTTTTTCCTTTCCCTTGTTGAACGGGGAAACTACGAAAGAGGCAATTGATGGATTGGATGAAACATAGCACAAGCTGTTGGGTTGGCCACCCTAGTCCCCTCCTTGATAGCTCCTTGCATGGCCCCCTTTGGATTTGCGGTTGATGTTTGTGACAAAACCCATCCCCATCCCTCCTTGTGTTCTTCTGCTTTGTCTTGCACGAGGCTTGTTGTCCCTTGGGCCGTGATACAGATGCATCCTATGCGTCGTGGGATCTTCTATTTGGTTGTAGTTGCACTCCGTCGGGTGGGAGGGGGGCTTTGTCGGTAATCTATAAGAGAAATGACTCTCGGCAACGGATATCTCAGCTCTTGTTACGATGAAGAACGTAGCAAAATGTGATACTTAGTGTGAATTGCAGAATCCTGTGAATCATCAAGTTTTTGAACACAATTTTCGCCCGAGACCTCGGTCGAGGGCACGTCTGTCTAAGCGTCGCATCCGACAAACGCGCTCCCACTCAAGGTAGGGGGAGGAGCGGAGATGGTTCTCCGGGCTCTATGTGGCACAGTCTGCTGAAATGCATGCAATGTCCATTGCCCTACATGGAATAGCGGTGGCCTTTGTCCCCTTGGTGGGGGCGAGAATCGGTGCAGGGCAAGTGCGGCATTGCTAGAACTTGGCTTGCCCACTATCCTTCTATTTGGATGGATAGGTTGGGCTCCTCCATTGTGCGACCCTAGCTCAGGCGAGAACACCCGCTGAGTTTAAGCATATAATTAAGCGAAGGAAAATTAGCTTACAAGGATTCCCCTAGTAACGCCGAGCAAATCGGGAAGAGCCCAGCATGAAAATCAGGTGGCAGTGCTGCCTGAATTGTAGTCTATAGAAGCGTCCTTAGCGGCGGACTGGGCCCAAGTTCCCTAAAAGGGGGCGCCTAAGAGGGTGACAGCCTCGTCGGGCCTGGACCCTGCCGCACCATGAGGCGCTATCGGCGAGTCGGGTTGTTTGGGAATGCAGCCCTAATTGGGTGGTAAATTCCATCCAAGGCTAAATATGAGCAAGAGACCGATAGCGAACAAGTACCACGAGGGAAAGATGAAAAGGAATTTGAAAAGAGAGTTAAAGAGTGCTTGAAATTGCTAGGAGGGAAGCGGATGGAGGTCGGCGATGTGCCTCGGTCGGATGTGGAACGACTGAAAAGTTGGTCCGCCACTCGGCTTGAGGTGCAAACCAGCACAGGCCGTTGCATCGGCACAAGCGCGGGCGGGTTCCTGCCCGTTGTTTCACCGTTGTGGCAGTCGAGGAAAGAAGCATGTGCCCAATGGGCGGGCCATTGTGCACCTGCATGCTCGCGGTGTTGGTTGGTGGGCTTTCCATTCGACTCGTCTTTAAACACAGACCAAAGAGTCTAACATGTGTGCGAGTCAGCGGGTTTGTAAAATCGCGAGGTGCAAGGAAGCTGACTGGCGAGAGCCCCCCATCGCGGGGGGTGCACCGTCGACCGACCTTGAGCTTTTGTGAAGGGTTCGAGTGTGAGCACACCTGTTGGGACCCAAAAGATGGTGAACTATGCCTGAGCAGGGCGAAGCTAGAGGAAACTCTGGTGGAGGCCCGCGGCGATACTAACGTGCAAATCATTCATCTGACTTGGGTATAGTGGCGAAAGACTAATTTAACCATCTAGTAGTTGGTTTCCTCCGAAGTTTCCCTCAGGATAGTTGGAGCTCATGTGCGAGTTTTATCGGGTAAAGCAAATGATTAGAGGCATCGGGGGCGTAACGCCCTCGATCTATTCTCAAACTTTAAATAGGTAAGACGGTGTGGCTGCTCCATTGAGCCGTGCCATGGAATCAAGAGCTCCAAGTGGGCCATTTTTGGTAAGTAGAACTAGCGATGTGGGATGAACTGAAAGTCGAGTTACAGTGCCAAATTGTGCGCTAACCTAGATCCCACAAAGGGTGTTGGTTGATTAAGACAGTAGGACGGTGGTCATCGAAGTCAAAATCCGCTAAGGAGTGTGTAAAAACTCACTTGCCGAATCAACTAGCCCAGAAAATGGATGGCGTTGAAGCGCGTGACCTACACTCAACTGTCAGAGCAATTGCTAGGCTTCGATGAGTAGGAGGACATGGGGGTCATTGAGAAACCTTGGGTGTGAGCTTGGGTGGACCGGCCCCCGGTGGAGATCTTGGTGGTAGTAGCAAATATTCAAATGAGAACTTTGAAGACTGAAGTGGGGAAAGGTTCCATGTGAACAACACTTGGACATGTGTTAGTCGATCCTAAGAGATGGGGAAAACCTGTATCAAGGGCGCACTATGCGCGAACATCGAAAGGGAATCGGGTTAATAATCCCAAACCAGGACATGGTGGTGGACGGAAACATTAGTAAATCCAGAGACATCGTCGGGGGCCCTGGGAGGAGTTATCTTTTCTTTTTAACAGCTTTCCCACCCTGAAATCGGTTCAATCGAAGATAGGGTCCAGCAGCTAGAAGAGCCCCGCACGTCTTGCGGTGTCTGGTGCACCCTTAGCGGCCCTTGAAAATATGGAGGACCGAGTATCATTCATGCCCGGTCGTACTCATAACCGCATCAAGTCTCCAAGGTGAACAGTCTCTGGTCAATAGAACAATGTAGGTAAGGGAAGTTAGCAAAACGGATCCGTAACTTCGGGAAAAGGATTGGCTCTGAGGGCTGGGCCTAGGGGTCTGTGTCCCCAACTCGTGGGTTGTCGGTAGTCTGCCTAAGCTGCACTCGCGGTGAGGGCGGACAGTCGCATGCCTGTCGGGCTACGGGCATAGAATGTCCCCTTCTGGGGCGTTCCCTAGGAGGCGAACGGTCGACTTAGAACTGGTATGGACAAGGGGAATCCGACTATTTAATTAAAAGAAAGCATTGCAATGGTCCCTGCGGATGCTAACGCAATGTGATTTCTACCCAGTGCTCTGAATGTCAAAGTGAAGAAATTCAACCAAGCGCATGTAAACCACGGGAAAGAATCAGCGGGGAAAGAAGGCCCTATCTACTATCTAGCGAAACCACAACCAAGGGAACGGGCTTGGCAGAATCAGCAGGGAAAGAAGACCCTGTTGAGCTTGACTCTAGTCCAACTTTGTGAAATGACTTGAGAGGTGTAGAATAAGTGGGAGCTGTTTACGGCTCAAGTGAAATACCACTACTTTTAACGTTATTTTACTTACTCCGTGGGGCAGAGACGGGGCATTGCCCCTATTTTTGGCCTTAAGGCACGCATCTGCGGGTTGATCCTGGCAGAAGACATTGTCAGGTGGGGAGTTTGATTGGGGCGGCACATCTGTTAAAAGATAACACAGGTGTCCTAAGATGAGCTCAACAAGAACATAAATCTTGTGTGGAACAAAAGGGTAAAAGCTCATTTGATTTTGATTTTCAGTAGGAATACAAACTGTGAAAGCGTGGCCTATCTATCCTTTAGACTTTCGGAATTTGAAGCTAGAGGTGTCAGAAAAGTTACCACAAGGATAACTGGCTTGTGGCAGCCAAGCATTCATAGCGATGTTGCTTTTTGATCCTTCGATGTCGGATCTTCCTATCATTGTGAAGCAGAATTCACCAAGTGTTGGATTGTTCACCCACCAATAGGGAATGTGAGCTGTGTTTAGACCGTCATGAGACAGGTTAGTTTTACCCTACTGATGAACTGCTCCGCAATAGTAATTCAACTTAGTACGAGAGGAACCATTGATTCACATAATTGGTCATCGCGCTTGGTTCAAAAGCCAGTGGCGCGATGCTACCGTGTGTCGCATTATGACTGAATGCCTCTAAGTCAGAATCCACGCTAGAAGCGGCGCTTGTCACTCTTCGACTGTATCGTGACCCATAGTAGGGGTGCTTCGGCATCCCCAGGGGCTTGTGTCACTTGCGAACTCCGACCGGGATACAAACCGGTTGGGGTAGATTTGAAGTTCAATTCCAAATGGTTGGCGAGAAGAATCCTTTGCAGACGACTTAAATACGCGACGGGGTATTGTAAGTGGCAGAGTGGCCTTGCTGCCATGATCCACTGAGATTCAGCCCTTGGTCGCCCCGATTCAATGCACAATCCATTTCGAAAACCAAGTTTCAACACTTAGACTTTATTTCATATTGATCTTCGAATTTGCTTCACAACGAATTTTATTTCATTTTGGAATTTTCTTTTGCTACACTTTGAAAAAATGGAAAAGTCGCGAGGGAAGTTGGGGTTTCCTGCCGCGCGCGAGGGAAATTTTTTTTTTGGCTAAGTCGCGAGGGAAGTTGGGGTTTCTCGGCGCGCGCGAGGGAAAATTTTTTTTTGGCAAAGTCGTGGGGGGAGTTGGGGTTTCCCGGCGCACACCGCGAGGAAAAAAATGGCAAAGTCGCGCGAAAAGTTGCGGTTTCCCGGGGCGCACGAGGGAAAAAAAATATTTGGCTAAGTCGCGGTGGAAGTTGGGGTTTCCCGACGCGCGCGAGGGAAAAAAAATTGGCAAACTCGCGGGGGAAGTTGGGTTTTCCCGGTGCACACCGCGGGGAAAAAAAAATTGCAAAGTCGAGGGGAAAGTTGGGGTTTCCCGACGCATGCCGCAGAGAAAAAAAATGGCAAAGTCGCAGGGAAAATTGGGGTTTCCCGGCGCACGCCGTGGGGAAAAAAAATGGCAAAGTCGCGGGAAAGTTGGGGTTTCCCAGCGCACGCCGCGAGGAAAAAGAAATGGGCAAAGTCGTGGGGAAAGTTGGGGTTTCCCGGCGCATGCCGTGGGGAAAAAAAAATGGCAAAGTCGCGGGGAAAGTTGGGGTTTCCTGGCACACGTCGCGGGGAAAAAAAAAGGGCAAAGTCGCGTGGAAAGTTGGGGTTTCCCGGCGCACGTCGTGGGGAAAAAAAAATGGTCTAAGTCGCGGGGAAAGTTGGGGTTTCCCAGCGCACGCCGCGAGGAAAAAAATGGGCTAAGTCGTGGGGAAAGTTGGGGTTTCCCGACGCACGCCGCGGTGAAAAAAAAATGGGCTAAGTTGCGGGGAAAGTTGGGGTTTCCCGGCGCACGCTGTGGGGAAAAAAAAATGGGCTAAGTTGCGGGGAAAGTTGGGGTTTCCCGGTGCACGCCACGGGGGAAAAAAAATTGGGCCAAGTCACGGGGAAAGTTGGGGTTTCCCGGCCCACGCCGCGGGGGAAAAAAAATTGGGCCAAGTCATGGGGAAAGTTGGGGTTTCCTGGCGCACGCCTCGGGGGGGTAAAAATATTGCGCCAATTCGCGGGGAAAGTTTGGGTTTCCCGTCGCATGCCGTGGGGAAAAAATAAATTGGGCCAAGTCACGGGGAAAGTTGGGGTTTCCCAGCGCACGCCGCGAGGAAAAAAATTGGGCTAAGTCGTGGGGAAAGTTGGGGTTTCCCGGTGCACGCCACGGGAAAAAAAAATGGGTTAAGTCGTGTGGAAAGTTGGGGTTTCCTGCCGCATGCCGCGGGGAAAAAGACATCGGACAAGTCGCGGGGAAAGTTGGGGTGTCGCGGCGCATGTCGCGGGGGAAAAAAAATTGGGCCAAGTCGCTGGGAAAGTTGGGGTTTCCCGGTGCATGCCACGGGGGGGAGAAAATATTGCGCCAAGTTGCGGGGAAAGTTTGGGTTTCCTGGCGCAGGCTGCGGGGGGGAGAAAATATTGCACCAAGTCGCAGGGAAAGTTTGGGTTTCCCGCCGCACACCGCGGGGAAAAAAAAAATTGGGCCAAGTCGCGGGGAAAGTTGGGGTTTCCCGGCGCACGCTGCCAGGGAAAAAAAAGGCCAAGTTGCAGGGAGAGTTGCCCCCGAAGGTCGCTTGCACACTGTGAAGAGCGCGCTCACGGTGGAAGGTCGTGCGTGCATGGGTGGCCCGACAACCAAAGAGCGCGCATGCGACACGTCCTCCGAGGAGTTCACGCAGGAGACACGGTGACCAAAGGCCAAGAGGAGATAGTGCAGCGGCCAGAGAGCGCGTGCAGGTGGCACGACGCTCGTAGAACATGCGTAGGAAGCAAAGTGGCCGAAGAGCTTCCCACCGAACCAAACTTCACTTGACTTCTGCCGAGCTCGTCGATTCGGCGGCACCCTGCCAGGCTAGCCATTTGCCACCCACGGGTGTCCTTCTGGCCAAGCTTCCGACTCCGTCTGACCTGTCGTTGCGAAGTTAACTGAGTTTCTACCCCATCCACGTTAACAACGCGGAGCTTTGAACCCGAACTGTTGCGTACTGGCCCAGCTAAGCAGCGAGGAGAGCTTCCGAAGCCCTCCCGCTATCTTCCGCAACTGGCTTCGAACTCTGTCGGTGCACCTGTCCGGAAACTCAAGCTCCCAATGAACACTTCGATGCTCCCACGGTAGCCGAAGCTCTGATACCATCCGTCACGGGCTCACCAGCATGACTCACCTTTTCCGTTTCCCATAGTGTCACGGCCATGTTTCCGGCACGACACTCACACTTGCATGGGAGCCTTGCGATCCCGCCCAAGAGGCTGGCTTGGGCGCTCGGTTGGGAAAAACGAATTTTGGTTGCAAGCGATGGACTGAATGGTGGGGAGCGTGGATCAGGCATGTGCATGCTCCCACAAATGATGCCACACTGACCCATCAGCACATGGCAAGCCCGAGAGTGGGGCGCGGTTGCAAAATGACAAGTCGTCAAGACGAAGGGGCGCCGGGCGCACCCTTGGACCAAACAGACATGGAAGTAGTGGCACGACGGACCAAGTGCCTACATACACTCCAAGAAGCAAATGCCCAAGTGTTGCAACACTTCACCACAAATGTTAGCTGGGCATTGAGCTCGGGTTGGGAGCCCAGGAAACAAGCTCATGTTGGAAGCCCAGGAAACAAGCTCCTGTCAGAAGCCCGGGAAAATGAGCTCGGGTTCAAAGCCCATTTGAAATCGGGATGAAAGCCCCGCCAGAAACCTGCGAGCTTAGGATGGAAGCATGCGAAATCGGGATGGGAGCCGGTCGCGAAGTCGGGACAGACCGAAGACGCGTAGGCTACGGAAGTGGATCGAAGGCGCGTGGATTGTGGAAGTGGATCGAAGGCGCACAGCTTGCGGAATACTTGGACCGATGATGCGCGGATCGTGGACCGGAGGTCGTTTGATGGTATGTCAACGCGGAGTTGACGTGGGTGCCAAGCAAGGGTGTTCCCAAGGTGGGGTCACACCCTCCCACACGGCATCATATAAAAAGGCTAAGGCAAGAAGCCAAGAAGGTAGCTGCAACTAAGTTGGAAATTCGGCTAAGGGAGAAGTTCGAAGCTAGGGAGGCTATCTGAGCTCTGTCCTTCCGCACAGTCTCTTCCAGCAAAGTTTGGCCGTAGCAAGGTGCTACTACAGCGCAGAATTTGGCAGGTTCGCACACAGTGCGGTTGCACAGTGAGACAGTTCCGCAGCAGCAGCAAGGATTTGCAGCAGCGGGCAGTTTCAGGAGTTAGACACCTGTTGGAAGGGTTAACTCTCTCTTTGTATTTTGTATATCTATTGTAAGGTGTGCTGCTTGTTGGGCACACGCCGAAGCTCTGCTAGGGAAACTCCACCTATTGTAAACGATTGATTATACAAAGCTTAAGGGTTAATGGTTTGGAAACCCCAACTTATACTTGTGCGTGTGTTATTTACTCGATGTTCATGCATATGTAAAATTGGCTAAGTGTGGATGCAGTAGGAACATGTTAACTGTTATAAACAAGTAAACAAGGTTGCAAGTGTTAAGTTGAAAAGTCTCCACAGGTTAGGCGTAGTCTGCTGGTGCGACGCTTGAATTGGCCACGCCCTCAAGTCTTTCCCAAGCAGTGCCGCACAACACATTTGGACGCTGGTGACTAGCAAAAAAGTGTGGCTTTGACACATAGTGTCACAGCCACATTTTCTGCACAACACCAACGCTTATGTGGGAGTCTTGCACTCCCGCCCAAGAGGCAGGCTTGGGCGCCCGATTGGGCAAAGCGATGATCGGCTGCAAGGAGACTTAGCGAGGAAGGAAAGCCACCTAGAGACGGAACGATGAGTGGGGTGCGTGGACCTAGCCTGGGCACACTCCCACCGAAGATGCCCACACAACACTTTGGTGCATGGCAAGCCCGAGAGTGGGACGCGGTTTCCCGCTGGCAAGAAACGGGGCGCACCCTTGGACCGTTGGACATGCTCAAGTGTTGGAGTAGTGGCGCGTTGGCCAAGCTCCCACACACTCCGCGGAGCAGCGCCCAAACGGACCGGCACTTGATGCAACAAGCCAAAGCGATGGGCGGAAGGGAAGGTGGACCGGACACCAGCGGAAGAACGAAATCGGGTTCGCAGCCAAGAAATGAGCTTGGATTCGCATCCCCTAAATGAGCTCGGGTTGGAAGCCAAGAAAGGATCTCGGGTTGGGAGCCACGGCAGAGAGCTTGGGTCGGGAGCTAAGGGACGACACCCAACAAAATGGAGCAAAATGAATGGATTGCAGGGGACTTGGACCAAGACCATTTCAAATGGCACGTCGACGGGAGGTTGAGGTGGGCGCCAAGCAAGGGTGCACCCAGGGTGGGGCCGAACCCTCCTACACGACACCATGTATATAGGCTTAAGGCCAAAACGAAGGAGGGAGCGTTCAAGCAAGGAATTTCGGACAAGGCAGGGGGATGCAGATCTAGGGAGGCAGTCCAAGCTCTGTTCTTGTGCATGGTCCGTTCCAACAGAATCCAGTTGCAGCAGGGTTGTGGAAGAGGCTGAACTTGGCAGGTCCTGCACTCATTCCAGTTGCACGGTGAGACAGTTCGGCAGCATACGTGGGTTGCAGAAGTCGACGGTCTCATGGAGTTGGGACTCCCGAGCAGGGGGCAACTTTGTCATTCTATAATTTCTATATCTGTTGTAAGGCGTGTTGCTGGTTTGGCTCACACCAGAGCTCTGTCGATTTTTAGGGCAACTCCACTTGCTGTAAACAATTGATTATACAAACGATAAATGGGTTGGCCGGTTTGGCAACCCCAACTTATTCCCGCGTCGTGTTTTACTTGCGTATTGCATTCGTTGATAATTGGCTAAGTGTTGATGCTATCATAAATGTGCTTATGAGTTAAACAAGTAAACGAGTAAAGTGTTAAGCTGAAAAGCTTCCACGGGTTTAGGCGTAGTCTGCCGATGCAACGTTTGAGCTAGTATCACCCTCAAGACATTCCCAGGCAGTTCCGAACACCGCAGTTAGTCACTTGAGACAAGCCAAAAATTATGTCTTTGACACATAGCCCATGCGGCACTTCCTAGGGAGAAACCATCTCGGCAGGCCACACCTAACCCGCAGATTACCCACACCTCATCTCTTTAACAGTTCCTTGCTTAGCCTTTTTTTCTTGATGTGATCTTCCTACAGTAAACGCATGCCAAACACAAGAGCAAGAGAGAAATGCATAGGAGGGTGGCACTCCAAACTCGGACATGCCTAACACCCCTTTTGCAATATTCATGGTTCAAAGAGACTTTACATATAACATCGGAGGGCTGCCACATCCTGGAACCTCATCTGTGAGCCTACCACACTGGATAGCTCAAGATACAACATCAACTGATGGGCAATCGGCCAGTGTCTAGGCTCTACCACAATAGCATCCACGGTCTGCATCCGCACTCTGTCTCTGTTGCACTCTATCCTAAGTCTCCTGGCTTCCTATTGTCCGTCCTAGTCTAGGAAACCACTTCGGCATGCTGCCGTCCATCTGCAACCTTGCTTGCAATGATACCGCTCTCCTTTTGCAACATCTGCCAACCAACTGGGTGCACTCTCTCTCGGCTAACCATGCCCAAGAGAGTCCCCACAAGACCAATGTCCATCTACAGTCCTGCCCGCATCGCACCACTGTCTTCCGCAGACTAGGCTGACTGTCACACGTCTAAGTCCCAAAAAATACTTAGACGTCGTACAAGCACCTCCCATGAGGCCAGCCGCAGGCAAAGCACCTCCACGTACTGTGGCATGTCTCCTGCACTGTGGATCGGCACCTCGTTGCAGAGGGAACTTCTAGAATTATGCACGAGCTGCTTTCCCCAGAAAGTGCGCCCTCCTTTGGAGCTTCCAGAGGAGGGGCACGCCCTACGTGTGCCTCAGGCCCCAACCTCAGTTGAATTGAACCGCTTGGATCGATCGAACCGGTACCATTGTCCGCTTCACCTCTCCATGGTCTTGGACCTTTAAATATCCACTGAGGAATTCCTGGGTTTCAAGGCCAAGGATCGGAAGTGCCCAACTCTAATAAGATCCATTGCAGCCGAAAAGAGAGTAAGGAGACCCATATCCGTACATCTAAGGGAGATCGAACACCAATGAGAAATTTTGAATACAAGATGGGTGTCAATGCATGCATACCCAGCACAGGTAGTACTACGAGAACATCTTTGAAGGAACCTTGAACAAAATTAGGACAGGTGCCTTTTCCGTGGACCAACCTGCTTCCTTTATTCTTGGTTGCTCCCCATCACTTGACTCATCCGCTCCCAAGCCGAGCTCCTCCTTGGGTGCACATGTGGCGAGCTCCCAAGGCGAGCTCAAAACGTTAAGCCATGACTGATTCTTGTTCTTGTCTTCCACTTCCTTGTCTTTTTGTCGGGCGCTCACTTGGTGGGTGTGCTTGCGTTTGCCGGCGGACTCGTTTCTTTGGGCGCACATGTGCCGGGCTCCCAAGGCGAGCTCAAAACGTTGTTAATACGTGACCGGTTCTTGTTCTAATCTTCCATCACCTTCTCTTTTTGCCGGAGGACTCGTTTCTTTGGGCGCACCTCCGCCGGTGTAATGACCCTTTTTCAAAATTTTATTAAAATGCCAATTTTTCCACTTTTTCCCCAATTTCGACCTTTGACTAGTTTTACTGTTTTGACCTCCAAATAAACCCAAATGCTCCCAAATCTTCTGTAGGAGTGTATGAATGGTATTTAGACTTGAATATTAGGTTCAGGGATGTTTTATGGCCCTCCAAATACTGCTGCAAACTTGATTTGTATTCTGATCAATATATGTAATTTTGACTAGTGTTACTCTTCCTCTCCCATGGAGGTTACTATTCCATCCCATTTCGACCTAAGATGCTAAATGCCATGTGTTATGACTTACCAACTCACCCAAGATTGTTCACCTTCCCATGAATTCGAATTGGCAAGAGAGAGATGCCATGTGTCATTGAAAAATCAAGCTAGTGTGGGTCCCACCACCTCCATATGTCTCCAAAACCACTTGCCACTTAGAATTTATCTTGAATTTATTTATTCACCATATTTATTAAATGCTTGAACCCTTCTAATGTCTAAATATAATTTATTAGCTTCCTTATTACCATCCCACATGTGCCCATATAACCTAGGAAACTAATAGGATTGATGGGATTGTCTTACTATGCACTTATTTGAATGGGGACATTACAGCCGGTCTTCCAAGTCGAGCTCCTCCTTGGGCGCAAATGTGCTAGCCTCCCAAGGTGAGCTCAAAACGTTGCTAGGCCGTGACCGATTCTTGTTCTTATCTTCCGTTTCCTTGTCTTTTTGTCGGGTGCCCACTTGGGTGGGCGCGCTTCCGTTTGTCGGCCGATTCGTTCCTTTGGGCACACATGTGCCGGGCTCCCAAGGCGAGCTCAAAACGTTAAGCCGTGACCGATGCCTGTCCTTGTCCACCGTTGCCTTGTCTTTTTGCCGGGCGCTCACTTGGGTGGGCGCGCTTCCGTTTGCTGGAGATGGAGTCGTTTCTTTGGGCGCACATGTGCCTGGCTCCCAAGGCGAGCTCAAAATGTTGAGCCATGACCGATTCTTGTTCTTGTCCATCGTTGGATTGTCTTTTTGTCAGGCGCTCACTTGGGTGGGCGCAATTCCGTTTGCCGGCGGACTCGTTTCTTTGGGTGCACATCTGCCGGGCTCCCAAGGCGAGCTCAAAATGTTAAGCCGTGACCTGTTCTTGTTCTTGTCCGCCGTTGTCCTATCTTTTTGTCGGGCGCTCACTTGGGTGGGTGCTCTTCCATTCGCCGCCGGACTCATTTCCTTGGGCTCACGCGTGCCGAGCTCCCAAGGCGAGCTCAAAATGTTAAGCCGTGACCGATTCTTGTTCTTGTCCGCCGTTGCCCTGTCTTTTTGCCGGGTGATCACTTGGGTGGGCACGCATCTGTTTGTCGGTGGACTCGTTTCTTTGGGTGCACATGTGAAGGGCTCCCAGGGCGAGCTCAAAACATTAAGCCGTGACCAATTCTTGTTCCTGTCCGCCGTTGCCTTGTCATTTTCCCGGGCGCTCACTTGGGTGGGCGCGCTTTCATTTGCCAGGGGACTCGTTTCTTTGGGCGCACAGGTGACGGGCTCACAAGGCGAGCTCAAAACGTTAAGCTGTGACCAATTCTTGCTCTTGTCCGCCATTGCCTTGTCTTGTTACCATGAGCTCACTTGGGTGGGCGCACTTCCGTTTGCCGAAGATGGAGTTGTTTCTTTGGGAACACATGTGCTGGGCTCCCAAGGCAGGCTCAAAACGTTAAGCCGTGACCAATCCTTGTTCTTGTTCGCCATTGCCTTGTCTCTTTTTCGGGCGTTCACTTGGGTGGGCACGCTTCCGTTTACCGGGGGACTCGTTTCTTTTGGCGCACAAGTGACGGGCTGCCAAGGCGGGCTCAAAATGTTAAGCCGTGGCCGATTCTTGTTCTTGTCCGTTGTTGGCCTGTGTTTTTGCCGGGCACGCACTCGGATGGGCACGCTTCGGTTTGCCAGCGGACTAGTTTCCTTGGGCTCATGTGTGCCGGGCTACCGAGGCGAGCTCAAAACGTTAAGCCGTGACCAATTCTTGTTCTTGTCCGCCGTTTCCTTGTATTGTTTCCATGCGCCCGCTTGGGCGGGTGCGCTTCTGTTTGTTGGCGGAGTCATTTCTTTGGGCTCACGTGTGCCGGGCTCCCAAGGCGAGCTCAAAACGTTGAGCCGTGACCAGTTCTTGTTCTTGTCCGTCGTTGCCTTAGCTTTTTCCTGGGCGCACTTCCGTTTGCCGGAGGACTCGTTTCTTCGGGCACACATGTGCCGGGCTCCCAAGGCAAGCCCAAAATGTTAAGCCGTGACCAATTCTTGTTCTTGTCTGTTGTTGCCTTGTCCTTTTTCCTGGCGCTCACTTGGGTGGGCGTGCTTCCATTTTCTGGTGGACTTGTTTCTTCCTTCGGCGCACATGTGTCGGGCTCCCAAGGCGAGCTCAAAATGTTAAGCCGTGACCAATGCTTGTCCTTGTCCGCCGTTGCCTTGTCTTTTTTCCAGGCGTTCACTTGGGTGGGCACGCTTCCGTTTGCCGCCAGACTCGTTTCTTTGGGCACACATGTGCCGGGCTCCCAAGGTGAGCTCAAAACGTTAAGCCGTGACCAATTCTTGTTCTTTTCTACCGTTGCATTGTCTCTTTGCCGGGCACTCCCTTGGGTGGGCGCGCTTCCATTTGCCAGCGGACTTGTTTCTTTGGGCGCACAGGTGACGGGATCCCAAGGCGGGCTCAAAATGTTAAGCCATGGCCGATTCTTGTTCTTGTCCGTCGTTGGCCTGTGTTTTTTCCAGGCGCGCACTCGGGTGGGCACGCTTTCATTTGTCAGCAGACTCATTTCCTTGGGCTCATGCATGCCGGTCTACCGAGGCGAGCTCAAAACATTAAGCCATGACCAATCCTTGTTCTTGTCCGTCGTTGCCTTGTCTTGTTTCCGTGCGCCCGCTTGGGCGAGCGCGCTTCTGTTTGTCGGCGGAGTCGTTTCTTTGGGATCACGTGTGCCGAGCTCCCAAGGTGAGCTCAAAACATTGAGCCATGGCCAATTCTTGTTCTTGTCTGCCGTTGCCTTAGCTTTTTCTCGGGCGCTCACTTGGGTGGGTGTGCTTCCATTTGCCGGTGGAATCGTTTCTTCGGGTGCACATGTGCCAGGCTCCCAAGGTGAGCCCAAAAAGTTAAGCCGTGACCAATTCTTGTTCTTGTCCGCCGTTGCCTTGTCCTTTTTCCAGGCGCTCACTTGGGTGGGCGCGCTTCCATTTGCCGGTGGACTCATTTCTTCCTTGGGCGCACATGTGCTGGGCTCTCAAGGCGAGCTCAAAACGTTAAGCCGTGACCAATTCTTGTTCTTGTCCGCCGTTGCCTTGTATTGTTTCCATGCGCCCGCTTGGGCGGGCGCGCTTCTGTTTGTTAGCGGAGTCGTTTCTTTGGGCTCACGTGTGCCGGGCTCCCAAGGCGAGCTCAAAACGTTGAGCCGTGGCCAGTTCTTGTTCTTGTCCGTCGTTGCCTTAGCTTTTTCCTGGGCGCACTTCCGTTTGCCGGAGGACTCGTTTCTTCGGGCACACATGTGCCGGGCTCCCAAGGCAAGCCCAAAATGTTAAGCCGTGACCAATTCTTGTTCTTGTCTGTTGTTGCCTTGTCCTTTTTCCTGGCGCTCACTTGGGTGGGCGTGCTTCCATTTTCTGGTGGACTTGTTTCTTCCTTCGGCCCACATGTGCCGGGCTCCCAAGGCGAGCTCAAAATGTTAAGCCGTGACCAATGCTTGTCCTTGTCCGCCATTGCCTTGTCTTTTTTCCAGGCGTTCACTTGGGTGGGCGCGCTTCCGTTTGCCGCCGGACTCGTTTCTTTGGGCACACATGTGCCGGGCTCCCAAGGTGAGCTCAAAACGTTAAGCCGTGACCAATTCTTGTTCTTGTCTACCATTGCATTGTCTCTTTGCTGGGCACTCCCTTGGGTGGGCGCGCTTCCATTTGCCAGCGGACTTGTTTCTTTGGGCGCACAGGTGATGGGATCCCAAGGCGGGCTCAAAATGTTAAGCCATGGCCGATTCTTGTTCTTGTCCGTCGTTGGCCTGTGTTTTTTCCAGGCGCGCACTCGGGTGGGCACGCTTTCATTTGTCAGCGGACTCATTTCCTTGGGCTCATGCATGCCGGTCTACCGAGGCGAGCTCAAAACATTAAGCCATGACCAATCCTTGTTCTTGTCCGTCGTTGCCTTGTCTTGTTTCTGTGCGACCGCTTGGGCGGGCGCGCTTCCGTTTGTCGGCGGAGTCGTTTCTTTGGGATCACGTGTGCCGAGCTCCCAAGGTGAGCTCAAAACATTGAGCCATGGCCAATTCTTGTTCTTGTCTGCCGTTGCCTTAGCTTTTTCTCGGGCGCTCACTTGGGTGGGTGCGCTTCCATTTGCCGGTGGACTCGTTTCTTCGGGTGCACATGTGCCAGGCTCCCAAGGTGAGCCCAAAAAGTTAAGCCGTGACCAATTCTTGTTCTTGTCCGCCGTTGCCTTGTCCTTTTGCCAGGCGCTCACTTGGGTGGGCGCGCTTCCATTTGCCGGTGGACTCGTTTCTTCCTTGGGTGCACATGTGCCGGGCTCTCAAGGCGAGCTCAAAACGTTAAGCCGTGACCAATGCTTGTCCTTGTCTGTCGTCGCCTTGTCTTTTTTCCGGGCGCTCAGTTGGGTGGGCACGCTTCCGTTTGCTGTCGAACTCGTTTATTTGGGCACACATGTGTCGGGCTCCCAAGGCGAGCTCAAAACGTTAAGCCGTGACCAATTCTTGTTCTTGTCCGTCGTTGCCTTGTCCTTTTATCGAGCGCTCACTTGGGTGGGTGCGCTTCCGTTTGCCGGCGGACTCATTTCCTTGGGTGCACATGTGCCGGGCTCACAAGGCGAGCTCAAAATGTTAAGCCGTGACCAATGCTTGTTCTTGTCTGCCATTGCCTTGTCTTTTTGCTGGGTGCCCACTTGGGTGAGCGTGCTTCCGTTTGCGGGTGGACTCATTTCTTTGGGCGCACATGTGCTGGGCTCCCAAGGGGAGCTCAAAACTTTAATCCGTGACCAATTCTTGTTCTTGTCCGCCGTTGCTTTTTCTTTTTACTGTGCGCTCACTTGGGTGGGCGCGCTTCCATTTGCGGGCGGAGTCATTTCTTTGGGAGCACATGTGTTGGGCTCCCAAGGGGAGCTCAAAACATTAAGCCGTGACCAATTCTTGTTCTTCTCCGTCATTCCCTTTTCTTTTTGCCGTGCGCCCACTTCGGTGTGCGCGCTTCTATTTGTCGCCAGACTCGTTTCTTCAGGCGCACATGTGCTGGGCTCCCAAGGCGAGCTCAAAATGTTAAGCCGTGACAAATGCTTGTTCTTGTCCACCGTTTCCTTGTCTTGTTGCCGTGCGCTCACTTGGGTGGGGGCACTTCCGTTTGCCAGTGGACTCATTTCCTTGGGTGCACATGTTCCAGGCTCCCCCAAGGTGAGCTCAAAACGTTAAGCCATGACCAATGCTTGTCCTTATCCACCGTTGCCTTGTCTTTTTGCTGGGCGCTCACTTGGGTGGGCGGGCTTCCGCTTGCCCCCGGACTCATTTCTTTGGGCGCACATGTGCCGGGCTCCCAAGGTGAGCTCAAAACGTTAGGCTGTGACCAATTCCTGTTCTTGTCCACCGTTTCCTTGTCTTTTTTCCTGGCGCTCACTTGGGTGGGTGCGCTTCCGTTTGCCGGCGGACTCGTTTCCTTGGGTGTACATGTGCTGGGATCGCAAGGCGAGCTCAAAATGTTAAGCCATGACCAATGCTTGTTCTTGTTTGTCGTTGCCTTGTCTTTTTTCCGCTCACTTGGGTGGGTGCACTTCTGTTTGCGGGCGGACTCGTTTCTTTGGGCGCACATGTGCCGGGCTCCCAAGGGCAGCTCAAAACATTAAGCCGTGACCAATTCTTGTTCTTCTCTGCCATTGCCTTGTCTTTTTGCCGTGCGCTCACTTGGGTGGGCGCGCTTCCATTTTGCGGGCTGACTCGTTTCTTTGGGTGCACATGTGTCGGGCTCCCAAGGGAAGCTCAAAACGTTAAGTCGTGAGCAATTCTTGTTCTTCTCCGTCGTTCCCTTGTCTTTTTGCCATGCGCTCACTCAGGTGGGCGCGCTTCCGTTTGCCGATGGACTCGTTTCTTTTGGCGCACCTGTGCCGGGCTCACAAGGCGAGCTCAAAACGTTAAGCCGTGACCAATCCTCGTTCTTGTCCATCGTTTCCTTGTCTTTTTTCCAGGCGCTCACTTGGGTGGGCGCGCTTCCATTTGCCGACGGACTCATTTCTTTGGGGGCACAAGTGCTGGCCTCCCAATGCGAGCCGCTCCTTGGGTGCCCATGTGCCGTGCTTCCAACCCGAGCTCAAAACGTTAAGCCGTGACCGATCCTCTTTCTTGTCTTCCCCTGCCTTGTCTTTTTGCTGGGTGCTCCCTTGGTGGGTGCGCTTGCGTTGGCATTTAGACTCATTTGTTCGGGCGCATTTGTGCCATGCTCCCAATGCGAGCCTCTCCTTGGGCGCCCATGTGCCATGCTTCCAACCCGTGCTGAAAATGTTAAACCGTGACCGATCCTCGTTCTTGTCTTCCACCACGTTGTATTTTTGCCGGGCGCTCACTTGGTGGGCGAGCTTGCGTTGGCATTCGGACTCATTTCTTTGGGCACACTTGTGTCATGCTCCCAACGCGAGCCACTCCTTGGGCGCCCATTTGCTGTGCTCCCAATGCGAGCTGCTCCTTGGGCACCCATCTGCCTTGTGATTCCAACTCGAGCTGTGGCATGCTTCCAACCTGAGTTGTGGCGTGCTCCCAATGCGAGCTGCTCCTTATGCTTCCAAACCGAGTTGTGGTGTGCTTCCAACCTGAGCTTGTGGCGTGCTCCCAATGCGAGCTGCTTCTTGGGCGCCCATTTGCCTTGTGCTTTCAACCCGAGCTGTGGCATGCTTCCAACCCGAGCTGTGCCGTGCTCCCAATGCGAGCTGCTCCTTGGGCGCCCATCTGCCTTGTGCTTCCAACCTGAGCTAAAAATGTTAATCTGTGACTGATCCTCGTTCTTGTCTTCCGCTGGCTTGTCTTTTTGCAGGGCGCTCACTTGGTGGGCGCGCTTGCGGTGGCGTGCTTCCAATGCAAGCTGCTCCTTGGGCGCTCATCTGCATTGTGCTCCCAACCCGAGCTGAAAACATTATGACGTGATCGATCCTTGTTCTTGTCTTTTGCTTGCTTGTCCTTTTGCCGGGCGCTCACTTGGTGGGCGCGCTTGAGATGGCGTGCTCCCAATGCGAGCTGCTCCTTGGGCGCCCATCTGCCTTGTCCTTCCAAATCGAGCTGTGGCGTGCTCCGAATGCAAGCTACTCCTTCAGTGTTCCTCTGCCTTGTGCTTCCAACCTGAGCTATGGCGTGCTCCCAATGCGAGCTGCTCCTTGGGCGCCCATCTGCCTTGTGCTTCCAACCCGAGCTGTGGTGTGCTTCCAACCCGAGCTGTGGTGTGCTTCCAACCCGAGCTGAGGTGTGCACCCAATGCGAGCTGCTCCTTGGGCGCCCATCTGTCTTGTGCTTCCAACTCGAGCTGTGGCGTGTTGCCAATGCGAGCTGCTCCTTGGGTGCCCATCTGCCTTGTGCTTCCAACCCGAGCTGTGGTGTGCTTCCAACCCGAGCTGTGGCGTGGGTTCCCATCTTCCTTGTGCTTCCAACCTGAGCTGTGGCGTGCTTCCAACCCGAGCTGTGGCATGCTCCTAATGTGAGCTGCTCCTTGGGTGCACATCTGCCTTGTGCTTCCAACCCGAGCTGTGGCGTGCTTCCAACCCGAGCTATGGCATGCTCCCAATGCGAGCTGCTCCTTGGGCGCCCATCTACCTTGTGCTTCCAACCCAAGCTGAAAAATGTTAAACCGTGACCGATCCTCGTTCTTGTCGTCGGCTGGCTTGTCTTTTTGTCGGGCGCTCACTTGGTGGGTGCGTTTCGTGCGAAGGGTGGTGCAGTGAATGCGCTGCTTTCCGGGTCTGTCTGAAAATTAGCCTCGGGTCATTCATAGGGTGGTCAGCTTGCAGTGTGTTGCCATGTCCGCTTGGTAGCGCATGAGCAGTATTGATGGCAACGCTCATCTTGGGAAGGCACAGGAAAACGAAGCCACGCCAACACCGCAAGTGGTGCTTCTGTGGCTTGCTGTGGCTCCCAACGAGGGCTTGCTTCTTCAGTTGTTGGGTCCAAGATTTTCAGTTAAGTTACTTCGATGATGCCTATCACGCATTTCTCTTTTGGTGGAAGTGTCATTTCGTGTGAAGGGTGGTGCGGTGAATGCGTTGTCTGCTGGGTCTACACGAAAAATGGCCTCGGGTCATTCATAGGGCGGTCGACTTATAGTGTGTTGTCGTCTCCGCGTGTGTTGCACGTTTGGTCTCCTTTCGGGTATCTTTGTCCCTCCCGGTCATCGATTAAATTACTACGGCGGTGTTTCCTATCATGTACTTCTCCACTGGTGGAAGTGTCATTTCCGTGTGAAGGGTGGTGCGCTGAGTGCGTTGTTTGTGGGGTCTGCTTGAAAATTGGCGTTGGGCCATTTGTAGGGCAGTCGACTCTCAGCGTGTCATCGATTCACTTGGTAACACATGAGCGGTAATGCTGGCAATGCTCATTTTCGGAGGCACCGAAAAACAAAGTCCATTTCCATCATACGAGGGCTTGCCTTTTCATTGTTGGTCCTTTGTGGAGGCCTGTCTTATTATGCTTGTACTTATTCCATATTGGTATAATTGAGCATACCGAGACCATTTGTAAGAGTATTGATAGGAATCTTTGGCAGGGGCACATCAATGGTTTGATTCCCCTTCGAAAGCATTTTTTGAGGCCCAATTGTTTTTGGTGGGCAGTGCGGGGTTTACCTCGCCGTGGGGGAAAACCACACGGAAATGCTATTCTAGCTTGCTTTACATCTTCGGTCACGTTGGATTTGAGAACTATTTGTTAATGTTGGCCAAAGTCCTCTAGGACTGGCTTGCTTTGTCCCTGCGTCCGTAGCGGTGCCGTTGTCGAGTGTTTCGATTTTGGGCTGATGCATATTTCCCATGGAAAGACCAAGAAGCTGGCTTGTTCGAGGAGGATTTTTCTGACTGTAGGTGCGAGGTGGAACACTCTCACCATCTCTTGCCTTCGCATGGAGGTTTCCACATGTGGCAAACTTCCCTTGATTACCTCGATGCGCGACTTGAAAGGTGGAGGGCTGCCTGTATCGACTTTGTTCTGGATATATTTCGACTTGTGACTGGCTTTGCTGTTGTTGGATTTGGTTCCTAGATAAAACCCCCATCATTTCCTCGGTGGATAAAAGATTGATGCTTGCATGTCGAAGGTTTCCATGAATATGTTGGACGTGTTGGTAATGTTCTCGCCTTCTTTTCCAATGGCATTCGGGCTCTGCCGCAGTGGTCAGGTCTTCGGCTGGCCCGCTAAAGATAAATTACTTTTAGTGATGCCTTGCATCAGCATACGTGGTGGGAGAACTGCATAGGATTATGCCTTAGTGCCAGGGGTTTCAAAGGTGGAGGGCTTTGCGCGTTCATTCATGCTCTTCTTTCGGTTGTCCCCGATTTTGGTTCCCAGAGAAAACCCCCATCATTTCCTCGGTGAACAGAATATTGATGCTTGCATGTCGAAGGTTGCCGCAAATATGTTGGACGTGTTGGTAATGTTCTCACCTTCTTTTCCAATGGCATTCAGGCTCTGCCGCAGTGATAAAGTCTCTGGCTGGCCCGCTAAAGAAAAATTACTTTTAGTGACACCTTGCATCAGCATACTATTAGGATATTCCTATACTGCATCCTAGTCCCACCAGTATTTTTGAACATTTTCATTTTCAGTCATGCATGCACTTTTAGGGTTTGCATTCATTCTAGGGTTTGCATGCATTTTGCATGCATCCTAGTCATCAGTCCAGCACCTAACCCTCAGTTAGCCAGCCCCTAGGAGCTTCTCACTATTAATTTTTAGCCCTCCAGTTGCTTAATGCGCCCTTCTTCCTTGATTTTAGGAATCAACTCACCCTCCTTCACCTACTAGTCCAGTTACACTTAGTTAGACTCAGTTACAGTTAGTTACACTTAGTTACACTCAGTTACACTCAGTTACACTTAGTTACACTGAGTTACACCTACCTGACTCAGTTTGACTGATGGTTGACAGTTACTTGAGCATTGATGACTCCATTGATGATGATGAAGACTTCCAGTTGTGCTCCGATGATACTAGTTGTGCTCCGATGACACTCCAGTGATCCTTTGATCACTTCATGAAGGCTAATTCGAATTGCCACCTTAGGCATTCGAATTCCTCATGCATTGTATTATTTATATGTCCATTTGCGATTAATAATTTAGTGTGTGTGAAGTATTATTGCTTCTATCCGAGTTCTACTATACCATATTATTCTGTTGCTCATTATACTGTATTGTTCACTCTTCTTCTATTTTCCTGCTTAAACATAATTACTCTTGTGAGGTATACATCATCTCTTAGATCTGTGTTGTTGTAGCAACATCCCCCCCAAATTTTTGTAGATATTGGGGCCCCTCTTTTCATTTTCCTAGAAAAACTACCTAAAAAGTTAAGTCTCCTTTGAAACTTTTTGGACTTAGTTTTGTTTCAAGTGAAAAATCTACTTTAAAAAATTGAAGTTTTTCTTCTAAGTCAAAACTCACAACTATTTCCCAAAACTGTGGAAGAACTCAAATTTCTCTCCCGAAACTGTGGATGAACTTAGGATTCTCTTCCGAAACTGTGAAAAAACTTAAAATTGCTCCCCGAAACTGCAAAAAACACTTAGCATTTCTGAAGCTTCGGAAGAACTCAAATTTCTCTCCCGGAACTGCGGAAAAACTTAAAATTGCTTCCCGAAACTGTGGAAAAACTTAAAATTCTCTCCTGAAACTGTGGATGAACTCAGCAAGCTCACTTGAAACTGCGAAGGAACTTGGGATTCTCTCCCAAAATTGCGGAAGCTTTCACCGAGTGTTGCCGTAGTAAGTTGTTCTTTTCCCCAGGTTACTAGACCGTCATATTTCGGAAAAGACTTAACAAAGTCATTCATGAATTTCAGAAGGAATTACTGAGTCTTTCCGAAACTTCGGGACAACTTGGAAAAATCGACCGCGATAAACTTACAGGAAAGTGAATTTCGGAAGAACTCACAAAGTGCTCTCAAAACGTCGGAACGACTCGCCAAACTTTTTAGCTCTCCTGCAACAAGCGAATGCCTCGCCAAAGTCTCCCGCCTTTCGAAAGGAACTCATGAGTTATGGCCGCAACTGCGGATGAAACTTGTGAGTCCGCTCCGCAACCGACGGTCATGCTTAAATGCCAAGTCGGCTTGAAAAGACCGCGCCGTACGAGCATTTAAACTCCATTTTAAATCGTCACCTACCCGTTTAAATGCCCGCACGTGTCAAACCTTATATATGGGCGGTGAGTTTCATTGTTCCCATGGTTAGTTTTTATTCAAAGAACGTCATTTGGGAGAGTGCGTCGCTCCAGCTCAGCGTATTCACCACCGTGTCGACCTCACCCCACCATTGTTTCGTC
Source organism: Larix kaempferi (assembly GCA_027924585.1). Taxonomy (NCBI): domain Eukaryota; kingdom Viridiplantae; phylum Streptophyta; class Pinopsida; order Pinales; family Pinaceae; genus Larix; species Larix kaempferi. The sequence goes on from BSBM01000855.1 coordinate 1,878,421, forward strand.
TCCAGGTAAGCTTAACAACCGTTATCTTTGTCTTATCTTTACGTTGAGTTTTTCTTGGGTTTTTCCCATTTAATAATGTGGCTGGTAGGCGTTGGTAGTATGTATCATTTTAAAGAACTTACGGTTTCCGTTCCCCCATAAGTTTCTCAATACTGCCAACTAGGAGTCATATCCATGACCAAGTCGATCCCAGTCGGCCCTTTGTCTCTGAGTCGTCCGAGCTTATTTGTTTTTCACTGGTTGCGTTTTGGTCGAACTCCTACCCTGATTTACTCAAAACCAAATTTTATACCGGCTACATACAACTTCTCAAGTATTATTAGCGTCAGTAGTAGTCGGTTGAGATACTCAACCACTCGCCTGTTCAGCTCAGTTAATGACTGTGAAAAATGGTTTCTTGTTGTCATTTTCCTCATAGGATTTTCCACTCCAGGCCAGCCCACCATTGGCCATTAGAAGTACTATGATGGAGGTCATCCTATCTCCAAGGTCTAGGAAGGAAGTGGGTTTTACACGTCGTATGCTTAACCTTTTCGGAAGCATTCCAAAAGTTCCTAACCGGGCATTGTCTCCCTAGAATAATCAAGTCTGAGGACCATGTTTTGTTTTCTGGAATGATCTATGTTTAGTTTGCCTCCCCAGCATGCAACTTTATAATGTTGTCTATGTTTATCATTGGCATGCTAAAATTGTCTTACTTTATGTTACTCTCTCATAATGGGTTACAATTTTATAATCATTCACATTTGGTTGCTTACAAGGATAAGCCACGATGCCAAAAGGTGGTAGAAAGAAAGCTAAAGTGATGGAACCAAAACTAGTGCAACTAAGGACTGAAACTATTTTCCAAGACACTAAATGTACCATTGGCGTTCCTCCTGAGGTCCGTTGGGGAGATGTTTACCGGATGATCAAGGACCAGGATATCCCAGACGTGTTATTGGAGGAAGAACAAATCTACCTCAACATCAGAACTTCTGGCATAGCCAGGGCTTCTACTCGCCCTGAATTGTTCCCATGCTCTAAAGTGATCGGTTGGATACTAGAACATGCCAACCCGCAAACAAGAGTGTTGCATGAAAACAAGGAAGAGCCTTTCGCTTCATTCCATCCAGCGTATATTGCAGCGGCCTACAAATTCTCACGTCCCCAACAAGCTCTAAATGATGAATGGTTGGGAAAGATGAATAATATTGAGATGGCTAAAAGGCTATTGGTCACAGGAAAACAGCTGAGGAAGAGAGATAATGATGAATATGATGTTCAGAGCCTAAGACCTCCTTTTAGATTAATTGCCCTGATGTTATGCAGAATTTTCGGCATGCCCGATGGAACTGTATATAGGATACATAGGGCTCCCATCATCCACTTCATAGCATTCAAAGGAACTGTGTTTGATTGGGCTACTATCCTTTTGGATAGTTTGGAATCCACAATGGCCACAGCAAGAGAAGGTTTGGCCTTAAAAAAGTCAGAATTTTACATGTCTTCCTATCTTATTAACTACATTTTGGCCAAGCTCTCTTCCCCCAGGCTAGGTTGCACGTGGGATCAGGCCAACACCCCGGTCTACACTGCCTATAAAATAATGTGGGCTCAAAATTACAAAGCAAACTATAAGCTCATCTGCGAAGAGTTCATCATGCCTCTGTATGAGCAGATGTTCAAGGAAGAGCCCAATTGTCTATCAGAAAATGCCATGGAGGTCCTGGAAAACTATGGCGATTTTTACTTCTCAGAGCAGGGCACCTACATCAAAATGTTTGGAGGTACCAAAGAACCATACATTTTGCCAAAATACGCTATTGATTATGTAGTCCTCAAGGAAGCAGTCAGGCAAGTTTTCCTTGATGGAATAGGAGGAGTGCTTAACAAGCAACATAAGGCTTCCTTCCCTCCTTTCCCTTTTTGCATAGGAACCTATGAATTCTCAGGGGTTGCAATAGCTGAGGAATACATTCAAGAGCTGAAAGCTTTCCACTTCAGTGAGGTGATCTTCCATAGAAAGGACAGGCGGAGCAAGGTTGCCGAGCATTGCAAGGAGATATATTCTCATTTTGACTATGCTCATTACTATGATGTAGAGGAAGAAGTGTTCAGAGGCATCAGCAACATGACTGAGTTGCAGATTTGTCGTCATGGCAGTGGAGCTAGCTCTAGCTCTGCCTCAGCCCGAGAAGCCAAACTGCAGAAAGGAAGGGAAGTAGCTGAGGCCCTGGCCCATGAAGAACAAAGATTGAAAGAAGAGGCAAGACTGCAACAGGAAGCTGAAGAGGCAAGACTACAATAGGAAGCTGAAGAGGACTGGATATCGAGCAATGGATATTTCCTTCCGAGGACTGGGTGGTCATTGTGTTGTTGTCTATCTAGATGATGTGATAGTTTTTTTGAAGAAAAGGGAAGATCATGTTGTCCATTTGAAGCATATTTTTTATCATTGTCCGAAATATGGTATCTCATTGAATCCCAAGAAGAGTGTGTTCGTTGTTCCCGAAGGTAAACTTTTGGGCCATATCATTTCCAAAAGAGGAGTGTCAATAGATCAGGAAAGAGTACAAGCTATCAATAGAATTCCAATGCCTCATAACAAGAAATCCATGCAGTCCTTTATGGGCACTATCAATTTCGTCCAAAGGTTTGTTCCAAATTTTGCACAAATTGTCAAACCTTTACAACAAATGGTCAAACAAAGCATACAGTTCAAGTGGAAAGATTTAGAAAAGGACGCGTTCAAAGACATTAAGGTAGCCATAGCTAAAGCTTCTTCCTTAAGAATCCCAGATTTTGATAAGGATTTTATCCTATATACCTTTACTTCAGATGAATCTCTCGTGGTTGTGCTCACGCAAAAGGTGGAGCTAGGGGACGAGTACCCAATCTCGTTTATGAGCACTGGTCTGCAAGGGGCTGAACTAAATTATCTTGTTGTCGACAAGCATGCATATGCTGTCTTCAAAGCAATCAAACAGTTCAGGCCATATATTCTTAAGAATAGGACTAAAGTTATAGTTCCCCACCCAACTGTTAGATCCCTCTTCGTTCAAAAGGAATTAGGAGAAAGGAGGGGAAACTAGGTCACAGCTCTTCAAGAATATCATTTAGAATTTAAACCGGCCACTATCATCAAAGGACAAGGCCTGTGCAAATTGCTTACAGAAAATCCGGCTGATGAAGAGAAACATTGGAAAAATGAAGCTGAACTGAACTCAGTTGAAGTATGTCCTACCTTCACAACTCCTCAATCATGGTATAGAGATCTGGACATTATTCCCGATGGTCCCGCTGGTGGACATTATTCAGGGGAGACAACGGCTCATAAGATACTTAGAGCTGGATATTATTGGCCCAATCTATTTCAAGATGCCCATGCATATGCACGGAACTGTGATATATGTCAAAGAAGTGTTGGGAAATTACCCAAGGCAGCAGGACCCTTGCAGCTGGTTATTATATCTAAACCTTTTGAACAATGGGGCATAGATGTTATTGGAGAGATAAATCCAAATTCTTCTTTACAACATCAATACATCCTGATGGCTACTGACTACTTCACCAGATGGACAGAGGCTATCCCATTGCGCAAGATCAATGAAGATGCAGTCATCAGTTTCTTGAAGGAAAACATCATAACCAGGTTTGGGGTTCCAATTTCCCTTGTTTTTGATAATGCTCCCTATTTCTCGTCTTTTAAAATAAATGAATTTGTTTATGAATGGGGAATTAACCTGCATTATTCGGCCAATTATTACCCTCTAGGAAACAGATTAGCTGAATATTCAAACAAAAATCTCGTTCGAATTCTCAAGAAGACTGTGATAGAAAATCAATGAAGTTGGCATATAACTCTCCCAAATGACTTATGGGCAGATAGGGTGACTCCAAAGAACTCATTAGGGGTCTCCCCTTACACTCTTGTCTATGGAAAGGAATCCATTCTCCCTCCCAACATCTTGTTTCCATCCTTACAGTTTTCCCAAGCCTCTCAAGGGTCTGGAAGCCAAGTCTTACAATCCAGGATTAATACCTTGCTTCAACTTGAAGAATCTCGACAAAAAGTTAAAGACCGATTCCATCAGCACCAAGACATAGTCAAAAGATGGTTCGATAAGAGGAAGTCCGGTAAAAGAAGTTTTGAAGTTGGGGATTTAGTCCTGAAGTGGGATCATAATCATGAAGGCAAGGGGATGCACACGAAATTCTAACATTTATGGATAGGCCCTTACCAAATTTCAGCAAAGCTCGACCCATCCACTTATAAACTAACAGACCTCCAGGGAGAGGAAGTAACCCTTCCTCTCAATGGCCTCACCTTGAAACAATACTTTGCATAGTCTCACTAAGACTTTCTGTACATAAATAAAACTTTTCTTTTATGTTGCTTTAGCCCTTTGTTTTCAGCTATGTTGTCTCTTTTCTCAACATTTGAATCTTTTGTACAAAGTTTGTTTTCTGAAAACACCTACGGTCAGGTTTCTTAAATCTGATTTTGATTTCAAGCAAACATGTAATAGTTCTTTTTGGCATAATCTCATCAGTCCAACACCTAGCCCTCAGTTAGCCATCCCCCAGGAGCTTCTCACTATTCAGTTTTATCCCTCTAGTTGCTTAATGCACCCTCCTTCACCTACCAGTCTAGTTGTCTTCAGTTCCACTTAGTTACACTTAATTACACTCAGTTACACTCAATTACACTCAGTTACAGTCAGTTACAGTCAGTTACACTGAGTTACACCTACCTGACTCAATTTGACTGATGGTTGATAGTTACTTGAGCATTGATGACTCCACTGATGATGATGAAGACTTCCAGTTGTGCTCCGATGATACTAGTTGTGCTCCGATGACACTCCAGTGATCCTTTGATCACTCCATGAAGGCTAATTCGAATTGCCACCTTAGGCATTCGAATTCCTCATGCATTGTATTATTTCTATGTCCATTTCTGATTAATAATTTAGTGTGTGTGAAGTATTATTGCTTCTATCTGAGTTCTATTGTACCATATTATTCTGTTGCTCATTATACTGTATTGTTCACTCTTCTTCTATTTTCCTGCTTAATCATAATTACTCTTGTGAGGTATACATCATCTCTTAGATCTGCTATGAGGATTTCCACACCTACATGGTGGGGTAAACTCATAGGTTTATGCCTTAGTGCTAGGGGTTTCGAAGGTGGAGGGATTTGCTCGTTCATTCATGCTCTTCTTTCAGTTGTCCCCGATTTTGGTTCCCAGAGAAAAACCCCCATCATTTCCTCGGTGAACAGAATATTGATGCTTGCATGTCGAAGGTTGCTGCGAATATGTTGGACGTGTTGGTAATGTTCTCGCCTTCTTTTCCAATGGCATTCGGGCTCTGCCATAGTGATAAGGTCTCTAGCTGGCCCGCTAAAGAAAAATTACTTTTAGTGATGCCTTGCATCAACATATGTGGTGGGGAAAACTCATAGGTTTATGCCTTAGTGCCAGGGGTTTCGAAGGTGGAGGGCTTTGCTCGTTCATTCATGCTCTTCTTTCGGTTGTTCCCGATATGGTGGCTAGATTTGCTCTTGCTCTTGTTGAATAGATTGGTAATGTTCTTGCCTTCTTTTCTCATGGCATTCGAGCTCTATCCGCAATGATTAGGCCTCTGGCTGGCCCGCTAAAGATAAATTACTTTTAGTGATGCCTTACATCATCATACGTGGTGGGAGAAACTCATAGGCTTATTCCTTAGTGCTAGGGGTTTCAAAGGTGGAGGGCATTGCCCATTCATTCATGCTCTTCTTTCAGTTGTTCCTGATACGGTGGCCAGCTTTTCTCTTGCTGGATAGATTGGTGCCGCATGGTAGAGTTCCCGCCTTCTTCTCATGGCATTCGGGCTGCCGCAGTTATAAGGTCTACGGCTGTCCAGCTAAGGGAATATTACTTTTAGTTGGGCTTGCATTAAGCATGCTTACGTGGCGTGCAGACTCACAGGTTTTTCCTTAGTGCCAGGTTTAGAAGGTGGAGGGATTTTTCTCGTCGGTGTTGTTCTTTCGGTTGGATTGTTTGCCTTCTTTTATCATGCCATTGAGGTTTCTGCAGGGGAGCAGTGTTGGTGCAAACTCCCAGGTTGCCTCGGGGCCCAGTTTGGAAGGTTCGAGGCGAGCAGTTGTGTGCTTTTCGAGCTACGGGCGTAGAATGTCCCCTTGTGGGACGTTCCCTAGGCGGCAAACAATAGACTCAAAACTGGTACGGACAAGGGGAATCCGACTATTTAATTAAAACAAAGCATCGAGATGGTCCCTGCGGATGCTGATTCAATGTGATTTATGCCTAGTGCTTTGAATGTCAAAGTGAAGAAATTCAACCAAGCGCGGGTAAACGACAGGAGTAACTATGACTCTCTTAAGGTATCCAAATGCCTTGTTAGGTGGGGAGTTTGGCTGGGGCGGCACATCTGTTAAAAGATAACGCTGGTGTCCTAAGATGAGCTCAACGAGAACAGAAATCTTGTGTGGAACAAAAGGGTAAGAGCTCATTTGATTTTGATTTTCAGTACGAATACAAACCGTGAAAGCGTGGCCTATCGATCCTTTAGACTTTTGGAATTTGAAGCTAGAGGTGTCAGAAAAGTTACCATAGGGATAATTGGCTTGTGGCAGACAAGCGTTCATAGCGACATTGCTTTTTGATCCTTCGATGTCGGCTCTTCCTATCATTGTGAAGCAGAATTCACCAAGTGTTGGATTGTTCACCCACCAATAGGGAACATGAGTTGGGTTCAGACCGTCGTGAGACAGGTTAGTTTTACCCTACTGACGAACTGCGTCGCAATAGTAATTCTACTTAGTATGAGAGGAACAGTTGATTCACACAATTGGTCATCGCACTTAGTTGAAAAGACAGTGGCGCAAAGCTACCGTGTGTTGGATTATGACTGAACTCCTCTAAGTCAGAATCCACACTAGAAGCGCCGCTTGTCACTCTTCAACTGTATCATGACCCATAGTAGGGGTGCTTCAGCATCTCCAGGGGCTCGTGTCACTTGTGAAATCTGGTCGGGATACAAACCAGTTGGGGTACCTTTGAAGTTCAATTCCAAATGGTCAGCGAAAAGAATCCTTTGCAGACAACTTAAATATGCGATGGGGTATTGTAAGTGGCAGAGTGGCCTCGCGGGGGAAGTTGGGGTTTCTCGGTGCGCGCTGGAAAATATTTTTTTTGGCTAAGTCGCGGGGGAATTTGGGGTTTCCCAAAGCCCGCGAGGGAAAAATAAAATTTGGCTAAGTTGTGGGGGAATTTGGGGTTTCCTGGTGCACGCCGCGGGGGAAAAAAAATGGCAAAGACACGAGGAAAGTTGGGGTTTCCCGGCAAATGCCGTAGGGAAAAAAAAATGGGCAAAGTCGTGGGGAAAGTTGGGGTTTCTCAGTGCACGCCGTGAGGAAAAAAAATTGGGCCAAGTTGTGGGGAAATTTGGGGTTTCCCGGCACACACCGCCGGGGAAAAAAATGGCCAAGTCGCGAGGAGAGTTTCCCCCAAAGGTCGCGTGCATGCTATGAAGAGCGTACTCACAATGGAAGGTGGCGCGAAAACGGAAGAGTGCGCTCACAATGGAAGGTGGCATGAAAACGGAAGAGCGCGCATGCGATGCGTCCTCCGAGGAGTGCACACAGGCGACACAGTGACCAAAGGCCAAGAGGAGAGAGCGCGTGCAGGTGGCACGCTGGTCTTAGAATGCGCGTAGGCAGTGAAGTGGCTAAAGAGCTTCCCACTGAACCAAACTTCACTTGACTTCTGTCGAGCTCATCGATACGGCGACACCCTGCTAGGCTAGCCATTTGCCACCCATGGGTGTCCTTCTGGCCGAGCTTCCGACTCCATCTAACCTGTCGTTGCGAAGTTAACTGAGTTTCTACCCCATCCACGGTAACGATGCGGAGCTTCGAACCTGAACTGTTGCATACTGGCCCAGCTAAGCAGCAAGGAGATCTTTCAAAGCCCTCCGGCTATCTTCCGCAACCAGCTTCAAACTCTGTTGGTGCATGTCTAAGTATGAACTAATTCAGACTGTGAAACTATGGATGGCTCATTAAATCAGTTATAGTTTCTTTGATGGTACCTTACTACTCGGATAACCATAGTAATTCTAGAGCTAATACGTGCACCAAGTCTCGACTTCGCGGAAGGGATTCATTTATTAGATAAAAGGCCGGCACGGGCTTTCCCACTTCTCCGGTGAATCATGATAACTCAATGGATCGCATGGCTTTTGTGCTGGCGATGCTTCATTCAAATTTATGCCCTATCAACTTTCAATGGTAGGATAGAGGCCTACCATGGTGGTGATGGGTGACGGAGAATTAGGGTTCAATTCCGGAGAGGGAGCCTGAGAAATGGCTACCACATCCAAGGAAGGTAGCAGGTGCACAAATTACCCAATCCTGACATGGAGAGGTAGTGACAATAAATAACAATACTGGGCTCATCGAGTTTGGTAATTGGAATGAGTACAATCTAAATCCCTTAACGAGGATCCACTAGAGGGCAAGTCTGGTGCCAGCAACCATGGTAATTCCAGCTCCAATAGCGTATATTTAGGTTGTTACAGTTAAAAAGCTCGTAGTTGGATCTTGGGTCGTAAAGGTCGGTCCACCTATTCAATGTGCACCTGCCCTTCCGTCCCTTTTGCCGGCGGCGTGCTCCTAGCCTTAATTGGTTGGGTCGTGATAGGAGTCTGGTCCTATCGTGTTGTCCTTCAGGACCGGAGTAATGATTAATAAGGACTGTCGGGGGCATTCATATTTCATTGTCAGAGGTGAAATTCTTGGATTTATGAAAGACGAACCACTGCGAAAGCATTTGCCAAGGATGTTTTCATTAATCAAGAATGAAATTTGGGGGCTCGAAGACGATCAGATACCGTCCTAGTCTCAACCATAAATGATGCCGACCAGGGATCGGTGGATGTTGCTCTAAGGACTCCGCCAGCACCTTTTGAGAAATCAGAGTGTTTGGGTTCTGGGGGGAGTATGGTCGCAAGGCTGAAACTTAAAAAGGAATTGACAGAAGGGCACCACCAGGAGTGGAGCCTGCGGCTTAATTTGAATCAACACGGGAAAACTTACCAGGTCCAGACATAGTAAGGATTGACAGATTGAGAGCTCTTTCTTGATTCTATGGGTGGTGGTGCATGGCCGTTCTTAGTTGGTGGAGAAATTTGTCTGGTTAATTCCGATAACGAACGAGACCTCAGCCTGCTAACTAGCTATGCGGAGGTTCCCCTTCACGGCCAACTTCTTAGAGGGACTATGGCCATTTAGGCCATGGAAGTTTGAGGCAATAATAGGTCTGTGATGCCCTTAGATGTTCTGGGCTGCACGCGTGCTACACTGATGCAGTCAATGAGTTTTTCTCCCTGGTTCGAGAGGGCTGGGAAATCTTCTCAAATTGCATCGTGATGGGGATAGACCATTTCAATTATTAGTCTTCAACGAGGAATTCCTAGTAAGCGCATGTCATCAGCTTGTGTTGACTACGTCCCTGCCCTTTGTACACACCGCCCATCGCTCCTACCAATTGAATGATCCGGTGAAGTGTTCGGATCGCGTCAACGACGGCAGTTCGCTGCTGGTGACATCGTGAGAAGTTCCCTGAACCTTATCATTTAGAGGAAGGAGAAGTCGTAACAAGGTTACCGTAGGTGAACCTGCGGCAGGATCATTGAAAGCAGGGCTCGATTGTCCCTATTTTATGGTGTGCTCCATTTGCTTTTGCTATCATCCGTTTGGCTGTAGGGAATCCACGTGGGGGGTTCATTGCGCATGCGCATGCCACCTTCGTTGGATGTTTGTGCTCAAAGACCGTGCGGGTGTTTGAACATTGTTGCATCTAGCTCTGTTGTTCCTTTGGAGCGCGGCCTGCCATGCGAGAGTTGTCCGCTCAGCAGCTTTGGGTTGTTGGGCGTCGGTCACTATTGGTTAGCCACTTACATCCTCTTGCCCGTTAGGTGTTTCGACGTAGATGTGCATCACCACTCTCGGGGTGTTGATCGTTGTCCTTAACTCCTGCCTCCAGTGGTTGATTTCAAGGCTTCTCCAGCCCGACTTTGTTGATGGGTGCCAATCCTGTCCTTGACGGGAAAGTGGTTGCAGGATGTGCAACCGTTCTATGGACGCTCGGTGTGTAGCCAACTCGGATGCCCCTTGGTTGTTGATTTGCTCATCTTCTTGCCTCAAGATTTCCAAGGGCCTTGCATCATGTGGCCTCTCCCAACGGACCTTTCCGCAAGGCATAGCTATTGTGATGGGTGTGCTTGGTATGCTCTTGTTATAATGGGCCACCGCCAGGGGCTCTGCATTGTTAAAAACCATTGGGGGATGTGCCCATGTGCTTTGGCCAGAGTTAGCATGCCTTTGCAGCCAATGCGGTGAGCTTTCCTTCTGTCGTTGGCTCTAGGTAAGGGAACCTTGTGCCACGTTTGCCTGTATTTTCGCGAGGGATTAAATCGGAGGGTGCGGTTGTTGGATGGAGGATGAAAATGCGGGGAAACCTGTCGGGATGGCCACCCTAGTCCTCCTCCCAGCCACCTCTCGCAATTTCCCTTGGTGAATATTGGCATCGGGGCCCAGCGAACCCTCCCCATGGATCCGACTATGTTGGCATTGCTTGTTGTCGCTGTTGATCTGCAAGAGGTGTAGGCATGCTCCTCGGAGGAAAGCTTGAGTATTTTGGAGTGCTAATGGTCGCCCCTTGTGTTTGGTAGCAACGTGTCCTCCCTCATTTTTCCTTGCCCTTGTTGAACGGGGAAACTGTGAAAGAGGCGATTGATGGATTGGATGAAACCTAGCGCAAGCTGTTGGGTTGGCCACCCTAGTCCCCTCTTGGATTGCTCCTTTCATGCCCCCCTTTGGATTTGCAGTTGATGTTTGTGATGAAACCCATCCCCATCCCTCCTCGTGTGCTTGTGCTTTGTCTTGCACGAGGCTCGTTGTCCCTTGGCCCGTGATACAGATGCATCGTATGCATCATGGGATCTTCTATTTGGTCGTAGTTGCACTTCGTCGGGTGGGTGGGGGGCTTTGTCAGTAATCTATAAGAGAAATGACTCTCCGCAACGGATATCTTGGCTCTTGTTACGATGAAGAACGTAGAGAAATGTGATACTTAGTGTGAATTGCAGAATCCCGTGAATCATCGAGTTTTTGAACGTAATTTGCGCCCGAGACCTCGGTCGAGGGCATGTCTGTCTGGGTGTCGCATCCAACAAATGCGCTCCCCCTCAAGGTAGGGGGAGGAGTGGAGATGGTTGTCCGAGTTCTATGTGGCGTGGTCAGCTGAAATGAATGTGATGTCCATTGCCCTGCATGGAATAGCAGTGGACTTTGTCCCCTTGGTGGGGGCGAGAATCGGTGCAGGGCAGGTGCGGCATTGCTAGAACTTAGCTTTCCCACTATCCTTCTGTTTGGATGGATAGGTTGGGCTCCTCCATTGTGCAACCCTAGCTCAGGTGAGAAAACTCGCTGAGTTTAAGTGTATAATTAAGTGGAGGAAAAGAAACTTACAAGGATTTCCCTAGTAACAGCAAGCGAACCGGGAAGAGCCCGGCATGGAAATCGGGTGGCAGCGCTACCTGAATTGTAGTCTGTAGAAGCATCCTTTGCGGCAAACCGGGACCAAGTCCCCTGGAAGGGGGTGCCTGAGAGGGTGACAGCCCTGTCGGTCCTGGACCCTGCCGCACCACGAGGCACTGTCAGTGAGTCGGGTTGTTTGGGAATGCAACCCTAATTGGGTGGTAAATTTCGTCCAAGGCTAAATACGAGTGAGAGACTGATAGCGTACAAGTACCGCAAGGTAAAGATGAAAAGGAATTTGAAAAGAGAGTTAAAGAGTGCTTGAAATTGTCAGGAGGGAAGCAGATGGAGGACGGCGATGTGCCTCAGTCAGATGCAGAACTGCTAAAAAGTTGGTCCGCCGCTCGACTCGAGGTGCAAACCAGCAAAGGCCATTGCATTGGAACAAGCGCGGGCAGCTTCCTACCCGTTGTTTCGTCATTGTGGTGGTCGAGGAACGAAGCTTGCACCCGATGGGCAGGCCATTGTGCACCTGCATGCTCACGGTGTTGGTTGGTGGGATTTCCATTCGACTCGTCTTGAAACACGGACCAAGGAGTCTAACATGTGTGCAAGTCGGCAGGTTTGTAAACCCGCGAGGTGTAAGGAAGCTGACTAGCAAGATCCCCCATCGCGGGGGGTGCACCGCCAACCGACCTTGAGCTTTTGTGCTGGGTTTGAGTGCGAGCACACCTGTTGGGACCCAAAAGATGGTGAACTATGCCTGAGCAGGGTGAAGCCAGAGGAAACTTTGGTGGAGGCCCGCAGCGATACTGACATGCAAATTGTTCGTTGGACTTGGGTATAGGGGTGAAAGACTAATCGAACCATCTAGTAGCTGGTTTCCTCCAAAGTTTCCCTCAGGATAGCTGGAGCTCATGTGCGATTTTTATTGGGTAAAGCAAATGATTAGAGGCATCGGGGGCGTAATGCCCTCGACCTATTCTCAAACTTTAAATAGGTAAGACGGTGCGGCTGCTCCATTGAGCCGTGCCATGGAATCGAGAGCTCCAAGTGGGCCATTTTTGGTAAGCAGAACTGGCGATGCGGGATGAACCGAAAGTCGAGTTACGGTGGCAAAATCTGCGCTAACCCAGATCCTACAAAGGGTGTTGGTTGATTAAGACAGCAGGACGGTGGTCATGGAAGTCGAAATTCGCTAAGGAGTGTGTAACAACTCACTTGCCGAATCAAATAGCCCCAAAAATGGATGGCGCTGAAGCGCGCGACCTACACTCGACCGTCGGAGCAATTGCTAGGCTTCGATGAGTAGGAAGACGTGGGGGTTGTTGAGAAACCTTGGGTGTGAGCCTGGGTGGACCGGCCCCCGGTGCAGATCTTGGTGGTAGTAGAAAATATTCAAATGAGAACTTTCAAGACTGAAGTGGGGAAAGGTTCCATGTGAATAGCACTTGGACATGGGTTAGTCGATCCTAAGAGATCCCTGTGCCCCGTTTTCCTATATTTTTGCAAGGTATTAAATTGCAGGGTGCGGTTGTTGGATGGAGGATGAAAATGCAGGAAAACCCTCTGGGCTGGCCACCCTAGTTCTCCTCCCAGCCGCCTCTCGCAATTTCCCTTGGTGAATTTTGGCATCAAGGCACAGCGAACCCTCCCTATGGATCCGACTTTGTTGGGATTGCTTGTTGTTGCTATTGATCTGCAAGAGGTGTAGGCATGCTCCCTAGAGGAAACCTTGAGTCTTTTGGAGTGATAATGGTTTCCCCTTGTGTTTGGAAGCAACATGTCCTCCCTCATTTTTCCTTGCCCTTGTTGAATGGGGAAACTATGAAAGAGGCGATTGATGGATTGGATGAAACCCAGCGCAAGCTGTTGGGTTGACCACCCTAGTCCCCTCCTTGATCGCTCCTTGCATGCCCCCCTTTGGATTTGCAGGTGATGTTTATGACAAAACCCATCCCCATCCCTCCTCGTGTGCTTGTGATTTGTCTTGCACGAGGCTCATTGTCCCTTGGGCCGTGATACAGATGCATCGTATGCGTCATGGGATCTTCTATTTGGTCGTAGTTGCACTCCACCGGGTGGGCGGGGGACTTTATGGGTAATCTATAAGAGAAATGACTCTCAGCAATGGATATCTCATTTCTTGTTACGATGAAGAACGTAGCGAAATGCGATACTTAGCGTGAATTGCAAAATCCCGTGAATCATCGAGTTTTTGAACGCAATTTGCGCCCAAGACCTCGGTCGAGAGCACGTCTGTCTGGGCGTCGCATCCAACAAACGAGCTCCCCCTCAAGGTAGGGGGAGAAGCGAAGATGGTTTTCCAGGCTCTATGTGGAACGGTCGGCTGAAATGCATGCAATGTCCATTGCCCTACATGGAATAGCGGTGGCCTTTGTCCCCTTGGCAGGGTTGAGAATCGGTGCAGGGCAGGTGTGGCATTGCTAGAACTTGGCTTTCCCACTCTCCTTCTATTTGGCTGGATAGGTTGGGCTCCTCCATTGTGCGACCCTAGCTCAGGTGAGAACACCCGCTGAGTTTAAGCATATAATTAAGCAGAGGAAAAGAAACTTACAAGGATTCTCCTAGTAACGGCGAGCGAACAGGGAAGAGCCCAGCATGAAAATAGGGTGGCAGCGCTACCTGAATTGTAGTCTGTAGAAGCGTCCTTAGCGGTGGACCTGGCCCAATTCCCCTGGAAGGGGCCGCCTGAGAGGGTGACAGCCCCATCGGGCCTGGACCTTGCCGCACCACGAGGCACTATCGGCGACACGGGTTGTTTGGGAATGCAGCCCTAATTGGGTGGTAAATTCCGTCGAAGGCTAAATACAACCGAGAGACCGATAGCGAAAAAGTATCGTGAGGGAAAGATGAAAAGGACTTTGAAAAGAGAGTTAAAGAGTGCTTGAAATTGCCGGGAGGGAAGCGGATGGAGGTCGGTGATGTGCCTCGGTCAGATGCGGAAGGGCTGAAAATTTGGTCCACCACTCGACTCGAGGTGCAAACTAGCATAGGCCATTGCATCGGCACAAGCGCGGGTGGGTTCATGCCCATTGTTTCGCCATTGTGGCAGTCGAGGAACGAATCATGCACCTGATGGGTGGGCCATTGTGCACCTACATGCTCGCGGTGTTTGTTAGCGGGCTTTCCATTCGACCCATCTTGAAACACGAACCAAGGAGTCTAACATGTGTGCGAGTCAGCGGGTTTGTAAACCCGTGAGGTGCAAGGAAGATGACTGGAGAGAGCTCCCCATCGTGGGGGGTGCACCGTCGACCGACCTTGAGCTTTTGTGAAGGGTTCAAGTGCGAGCACACCTATTGGGACCTGAAAGATGGTGAACTATGCCTGAGCAGGGCGACGCCAGAGGGAACTCTGGTCGAGGCCCGCAGCGATACTGACATGCAAATCGTTTCGTCTGACTTGGGTATAGGGGCAAAAGACTAATCGAACCATCTAGTAGCTAGTTTCCTCCGAAGTTTCCCTTAGGATAGCGTGAGCTCATGTGCGAGTTTTATCATGTAAAGCAAATGATTAGAGGCATCGGGGGCGTAACGCCCTCAGCCTATTCTCAAACTTTAAATAGGTAAGACGGTGCAGCTGCTCCATTGAGCCGTGCCATGGAATCGAGAGCTCCAAGTGGGCCATTTTTGGTAAGCAGAATTGGCGATGCAGGATGAACCGAAAGTTGAGTTACAGTGCCAAACTATACGCTAACCCAGATCCCACAAAGGGTGTTGGTTGATTAAGACATCAGGACGGTGGTCATGGAAGTCGTAATCCGCTAAGGAGTGTGTAACAACTCACCTGCCGAATCAACTAGCCCCGAAAATGGATGGCGCTGAAACGCGAGACCTATACTCGATCATCGGAGCAATTGCTAAGCTTTGATGAGTAGGAGGACGCGGGGGTCATTGAGAAACCTTAGGTGTGAGCCTGGGTGGACCGGCCCCCGGTGTATATCTTGGTGGTAGTAGCAAATATTCAAATTAGAACTTTGAAGACTGAAGTGGGGAAAGGTTCCATGTGAACAACACTTGGACATGGGTTAGTTGATACTAAGAGATGAGGAAACCCTGTATCAAGGGCGCACTATGCGCAAACATCGAAAGGGAATCGAGTTAATATTCCCGAACCGGGACATGGCGATGAACGGTGATGTTAGGAAATCCGGAGACGTCGTCAGGGTCCCTGGGAAGAGTTATCTTTTCTTTTTAATAGCTTGCCCACCCTGAAATCGGTTCAACCGAAGATAGGGTCCAACAGCTGGAAGAGCATCGCACATCTTGCTGTGTTTGGTGCACCCTCGGTGGTCCTTGAAAATTTGGAGGACCGAGTATCGTTCATGCCCGGTCATACTCATAACCGCATCAGGTCTCCAAGGTGTACAACCTCTGGTCAATAGAACAATGTAGGTAAGGGAAGTCCACAAAATGGATCTGTAACTTCGGGAAAAGGATTGGCTCTGAGGGCTATCCCTAGGGGTCTGCGTTCCCAACCCATGGGCTATTGGTAGTCTTCCCGAGCTGCACTCACAGTGAGGGCAAGCAGTCGCGTGCCTGTCAGGCTATAGGCGTAGAATGTCCCCTTGTGGGACGTTCCCTAGGTGGTAAACAGTCGACTCAGAATTGGTACGAACAAGGGGAATCCGACTGTTTAATTAAAATAAAGCATTGCGATGGTCCCAGTGGATGCTGACACAATGTGATTTCTTCCCAGTGCTCTGAATGTCAAAGTGAAGAAATTCAACCAAGCACGGGTAAACGGCAGGAATAAATATGACTCTCTTAAGGTATCCAAATGCCTCGTCATCTAATTAGTGACGTGAATGAATGGATTAACGAGATTCTCACTATCCCTATATACTATCTAGCGAAACCACATCTAAGGGAACGACCTTGGCAGAATCAGTGGGGGAAGAAGATCCTGTTGAGCTTGACTCTAGTCCGACTTTGTGAAATGACTTGAGAGGTGTAGAATAAGTGGGAGCCGTTTACAGCACAAGTGAAATACCACTACTTTTAACGTTATTTTACTTATTCCGTGGGGTGGAGACATGGCATTGCCCCTATTTTTGGATTTAAGGCATGCATCTGCGGGTCGATCCGGGCGTAAGACATTGTTAGGTGGGAATTTTGGCTAGGGTGTCACATATGTTATAAGATAACACAGGTGTCCTAAGATGAGCTCAATGAGAACAGAAATCTTGTGTGGAACAAAAGGGTAAAAGCTCATTTAATTTTGATTTTCAATATGAATACAAACCGTGAAAGCGTGGCCTATCATTCCTTTAGAATTTCAGAATATGAAGCTAGAGGTGTCAGAAAAGTTACCACAGGGATAACTGGCTTGTGGCAGCCAAGTGTTCATAGCAACATTGCTTTTTGATCCTTCGATGTTGGCTCTTCCTATCATTGTGAATCAGAATTCACCAAGTGTTGGATTGTTCACCCAACAATAGGGAACATGAGTCAGGTTTAGACCGTCGTGACACAGGTTAGGTTTACCCTACTGATGAACTGCGCCGCAATAGTAATTCAACTTAGTACAAGAGGAACTATTGATTCACACAATTGGTCATCGCGCTTGGTTGAAAATCCAGTGGTGCGAAGCTACCATGTGTCGGATTATGAATGAATGCCTCTAAGTCAGAATCCATGCTAGAAGCGGTGCTTGTCACTCTTCGACTGTATCATGAACCATAGTAGGGGTGCTTCGACATCCCTAGGGGCTTGTGTCACTTGCAAACTCCGGCCGGGATACAAACCAGTTGGGGTAGCTTTGAAGTTCAATTCCAAATGGTCGGTGAGAAGAATCCTTTGCAGACGACTTAAATACGTGACGGGGTATTGTAAGTGGCAAAGTGGCCTTGCTGCCATGATCCACTGAGATTCATTCCTTGGTCGCCCCGATTCAGTGCACAATCCATTTCGCAAACCAAGTTTCAACACTTAGACTTTATTTCATATTGATCTTGGACTTTGCTTCACAACGAACTTTCACATTGAACTAAAAATTTTATTTCATTTTTAAATTTTCTTTAGTTACACTTTGAAAAAATGGAAAAGTCATGGGGGAAGTTGGGGTTTCCTGGCGTGCGAGGGAAAAATAAAATTTGGGTAAGTCGCGGGGGAAGTTGGGGTTTCCCGATGCGTGCTACGGGGGAAAAAAAAATGGCAAGGTTGCGGAGGAAGTTGGGGTTACCCGGCACACGTGAGGGAAAAATAAAATTTGGCTAAGTCATGGGGCAAGTTGGGGTTTCCCAGTGCATGCCATGGGGGAAAAAAATGGCAAAGTCGCGGGGAAAGTTGGGGTTTCCCGGCCCACACCGCGGGGAAAAAAAAATGGCAAAGTCGCGGGGAAAGTTGGAGTTTCCCGGCGCACGACGCTGGGAAAAAAAAATGGGCTAAGTCGCGGGGAAAGTTGGGATTTCTCGGTGCACGTCGCGGGGAAAAAAAAATGGGCTAACTCGCGGGGAAAGTTGGGGTTTCCCGGTGCATGCCACGGGGAAAAAAAATGGGCCAAGTCGCGGGGAAAGTTGGGGTTTCCTGGCGCACGCCGTGGGGAGAAAAAATTGGGGTTTCCTGGTGCACGCTGTAGGGAAAACAAAATGGGCTAAGTTGCTTGGAAAGTTGGGGTTTCCGAGTGCATGCCGCGGGGAAAAAAAGATGGGCAAAGTCGCAGGGAAAGTTGGGGTTTCCAGGTGCATGCTGCAGGGAAAAAAACCTGGGCCAAGTCGCGGGGAAAGTTGGGGTTTCCTGGCAGATGCCGCGGGGAAAAAAAATTGGGCCAAGTCGAGGGGAAAGTTTGGGTTTCCTGGCGCACGCCGTGGGGGGGGGGAATATTGGGCCATGTCGCGGGGAAAGTTTGGGTTTCCTGTTGCACGCTGCGGGGGGGAAAAAAAATTGGGCCAAGTTGCGGGGAAAGTTGGGGTTTCCCAGTGCACGCCACGGGGGGGAAACAAATTGGGCCAAGTCACAGGGAAAGTTGGGGTTTCCAGGCGCACACCACCAGGGAAAAAAATGGCTAAGTCGCAGGGAGGGTTTCCCCCAAAGGTCGCGTGCACGCTGTGAAGAGCGCGCTCATGGCGGAAGGTCACGCACGTACAGGTGGTGCGACAATGGAAGAGCGCATGCGCGACTCATCCTCCGAGGAGTGCATGCAGGAGACACGGTGACCAAAGGCCAAGAGGAGAGAGCGCGTGCAGGTGGCACGGCGGTCGTAGAGCGCACATAGGTAGTGAAGTGGCCAAAGAGCTTCCCACCGAACCAGACTTCACTTGACTTCTGCAGAGCTCATCGATTCCGCGGCACCCTACTAGGCTAGCCATTTGCCACCCACGGGCATCCTTCTGGCCGAGGTTCTCACTCTGTCTGACCTATCGTTGCAAAGTTAACCGAGTTTCTACCCCATCCACGATAATGATGCAGAGCTTTGAACCTGAACTGTTGCATACTGGCCCAACTAAGCAGCGAGGAGAGCTTCTGAAGCCCTCCAGCTATCTTACGCAACTAGCTTTGAACTCTATCGGTGCACCTGTCCAGAAAATCAAGCTCCCAATGAACACTTCAATGCTCCCACGGAAACCGAAGCTCCAATACCATCTATCATGGGCTCACCGGCACGACTCACTTTTTCCGTTGTCCATAGTGTCATGGCCACGTTTCCAGCATGACACTCACACTTGCATGGGAGCCTTGCGCTCTTGCCCAAGAGGATGGCTTGGGCACCCGGTTGGGAGTTGACATGGGTGTGAAGCAAGGGTGCACCCAAGGTGGGGTCGAACCCTCCCACATGGCATCATATAAAAAGGCTAAGGCAAGAATCCAAGAAGGTAGCTGCAACTAAGTTGGAAATTCGGCTAAGGGAGAAGTTCAGAGCTAGGGAGGCTATCCGAGCTCTGTCCTTCTGCACAATCTTTTCCAGCGAAGTCCGACCACAACAACGTGCTGCTACATCACAGAATTTGGCAGGTTCGCACACAGTTCAGTTGCACAGTGAGACGGTTCCACGGCAGCAGCAAGGGTTTGCAGCAGTGGGCAGTTTAAGGAGTTAGACACCTGTTGGAAGGGTTAACTCTCTCTTTGTATTTTGTATATCTATTGTAAGGCGTGCTTCTTGTTGGGCACACGCCGGAGCTCTGCTAGGGAAACTCCACCTGTTGTAAATGATTGATTATACAAAGCTTAAGGGTTGATGGTTTGGCAACCCCAACTTATACTTGGGTGTGTTATTTACTCGATGTTCATTCATATGTAAAATTAGCTAAGTGTGGATGCGGTAGGAACATGTTAAGTCGTTCCGTAGGTTAGGCGTAGTCTGCTGGTGCGATGCTTGAGTTGGCCACGCCCTCAAGTCATTCCCAGGCAGTGCTGCACACCACATTTGGACGCTGGTGACTAGCGAAAAAGTGTGGCTTTGGCACATAGTGTCACAACCACGTTTTCCACACAACACCCACGCTTGCATGGGAGTCTTGCACTCCCGCCCAAGAGGCTGGTTTGGGTGCCTGGTTGGGAAAAATGATGATTGGCTGCAAGGAGACTTAGCGAGGAAGGAAAGTTACCCAGAGACGGAACGATGAGTGGGGTGCGTGGACCTAGCCTGGGCGCACTCCCACTGAAGATGCCCACACAACACTTTGGCACATGGAAAGCCCGAGAGTGGGGCGCGGTTGCACGCTGGCAAGAAATGGGGCGTTGGGAGCACCCTTGGACTGTTGGGCGTTGGGAGCACCCTTGGACTGTTGGACACACTCAAGTGTTGAGGTAGTGGCACGTTGGCCAAGTTCCCACACACTCCACGGAGCAGCGCCCAAACGGACCTGTACTTGATGCAACAAGCCAAAGCAATGGGCGGAAGGGAAGGTGGACCAGACGCCAGTAGAAGAACGAACTTGGGTTCGCAGCCAAGAAATAAGCTCGGGTTCACATCCCATAAATGAGCTCTGGTTGGAAGCCAAGAAAGGAGCTTGGGTTGGGAGCCATGGAAGAGAGCTCGGGTCGGTAGCCAAGGGACGACGCCCAACAAAATGGACCGAAACGCACGGATTGCGGGGGACTTGGACCAAGACCATTTCAAATGGCAGGTCGACAGGAGGTTGACGTGGGCACCAAGCAAGGGTGCACCCAGGGTGGGTCCGCACCCTCCCACATGGCACCATGTATATAAGCTAAGGCCAAAATGGAGGGGGAATTCAAGCAAGGAATTTCAGAAAAGGCAAGGAGACGGGGAGCTAGGGAGGCATTCCAAGCTCTATTCTCGCACACAGCCCGTTCCAGCAGAATCCGGTTGCAGCAGGGTTGCAGAAGAGGTAGAACTTGGTAGGTTTTACACTCGTTCTGGTTGCACAGTGAGACAGTTCGGTAGCATACGTGGGTTGCAGAAGTCTACAGTCTCATGGAGTTGGGACGCCCCGGTAGGGGGAAACTCTGTCATTCTGTAATTTCTATATCTGTTGGAAGGAGTGTTGCTGGTTTGGCTCACGCCGGAGCTCTGCCAAGTTTTAGGGAAACTCCACTTGCTGTAAACAATTGATTATACAAATGATAAACGGGTTGGCCGGTTTGGCAACCCCAACTTGTGCCCACATTGTGTTTTACTTGCATATTGCATTCGCTGATAATTGGCTAAGTGTTGATGCTCTCGTAAATGTGCTCATGAGTTAAACAAGTAAATGAGTAAATTGTTAAGCTGAAAAGGTTCCACGGGTTTAGGCATAGTCTGCCAGTGCAACGTTTGAGCTAGTCTCACCCTCAAGACATTCCCGGGCAGTGTCACACACCACAGTTAGTCGCTTGAGACAAGCCAAAAATTGTGGCTATGACACATAGCCCATGCAGCACTTTCTGGGGTGAAACCAGCCCGGTAGACCACACCTAACCCGCGGATTACCCATGCCTCATCTCTTTAATAGTTCCTTACTTAGCCTTTTTTCTTGATGTGCACTTCGTACAGTAAATGCATGCCAAACACAAGAGTAAGAGAGAAATGCATAGGAGGGTGGCACTCCAAACTCGGACGTGCCTAACACCCCTTTTGCAATATTCATGGTTCAAAGAGACTTTACATATAACATTGGAGGGCTGCCACATCCTGGCACCTCATCCGTGAGCGTGCCACACTGAGCAGCTCAAGATACAACATCAACTGATGGACAATCGGCCAGTGTCTAGGCTCTACCGCAATAGCATCCACGGTCTGCATCCGCACTCTATCTCTGTTGCACTCCGTCGCAAGTCTCCCGGCTTCCTATCATCCGTCCCAGTCTAGGAAACCACTTCGGCATGTTGCCGTCCATCCGCAACCTTTCTTGCAACGATACTGTTGTCCTTCCGCAACATCTACCAACCAACTGGGTGCACTCTCTCTCGGCTAACCATGCCCATGAGAGTCCCCACAAGACCAATGTCCGTCTGTAGTCTTGTCTGCACTGCACCGCTGTCTTCCGCAAACTAGGCTGACTGTCACACGTCTAAGTCCCAGCATAAACTTAGACTTCGCGCAGGCACCTCCCATGAGGACAATCGCAAGCAAAGCACCTCCACGTACTGTGGAATACCTCCTACACTACGGATCCGCACCTCATCGCAGAGGGAACTTCTAAAATTCTCCACGAGCTGCTTTCTCCGGAAAGTGCGCCCTCCTCTGGAGCTTCCAGAGGAGGGGCACGCCCTGCATGTGCCTCAGGCCCCTACCTCAGTTGAATTGAACCGCTTGGATCGATCGAACCGGTACCATTGTCCACTTCACCTCTCCGTGGTCTTGGACCTTTAAATATCCACTAGGGAATTCTTGGATTTCAAGGCCAAGGATCAGAAGTGCGCAACTCTAATAAGATCCATTGTAGCCGAAAAGAGAGTAAGGAGACCCATATCCATACATCTAAGGGAGCTCGAACATCAATGAGAAATTTTGAATACAAGATGGGTGTCAATGCATGCATACCCAACACAGGTAGTACTACGAGAACATCTTTGAAGGAACCTTGAACAAAATTAAGACAGGCGCCTTTTTCGCAGACCAACTTGCTTCCTTTATTCTTGGTTGCTCCCCATCACTTGACTCATCTGCTCCCAAGTCGAGCTCCTCCTTGGGTACACATGTGGCGGGATCCCAAGGCAAGCTCAAAACGTTAAGCTGTGACCAATTCTTGTTCTTGTCTTCCACTTCCTTGTCTTTTTGCCGGGCGCTCACTTGGTGGGCATGCTTGCGTTTGCCGACGGACTCGTTTCTTTGGGAGCACATGTGTCGGGCTCCCAAGGCGAGCTCAAAACGTTGTTAAGACGTGACCGGTTCTTGACTTATCTTTCGCTACCTTCTCTTTTTTTTGGCGGACTCATTTCTTTGGGATCACCTCCGTCGGTCTTCCAAGTCGAGCTCCTCCTTGGGCACAAATGTGACAGCCTCCAAAGGTGAGCTCAAAACGTTGCTAGGCCGTGACCGATTCTTTTTCTTATCTTCCATTTCCTTCTCTATTTTCTGGGCACCCACTTGGGTGGGCACGCTTCCATTTGCCGGCAGACTCGTTTCTTTGGGTGCACATGTGCCGGGCTCCCAACCCGAGCTCAAAACATTAAGCCATGACCGATGCTTGTCCTTGTCTGTTGTTTCCTTGTCTTTTTTCGGGGCACTCACTTGGGTGGGCACACTTCTGTTTGCCGAAGATGGATTCATTTATTTGGGAGCACATGTGCCTAGCTCCCAAGGCGAGCTCAAAACGTTGAGCCGTGACCGATTCTTGTTCTTGTCCGTCGTTGGCTTGTCTTTTTGCCGAGCACTCACTTGGGTGGGCGCGATTCCGTTTGCTGGAAGACATTTCTTTGGGCGTATCGGGCTCCCAAGGCGAGCTCACAATGTTAATCCGTGAGCTATTCTTATTCTTGTCCGTCGTTTCCCTTTCTTTTTACCGAGCTCTCACTTGGGTGGGCACTATTCCATTTGCCGCCGGACTCATCTCCTTGGGCTCACGTGTGCCGGGCTCCCAAGGTGAGCTCAAAACGTTAAGCCGTGACTGATTCTTGTTCTTGTCTACCGTTGCCCTGTCTCTTTATCGGGCGCTCACTTGGGTGGGCATGCATCCATTTGCCGATGGACTCATTTGTTTGGGTGCACATGTGAAGGGCTCCCAAGGCGATCTCAAAATGTTAAGCCGTGACCAATTCTTCTTCCTGTCCGTCGTTGCCTTGTCTTTTTTCCAGGTGCTCACTTGGGTGGGCATGCTTCCATTTGTCGGGGGACTCGTTTCTTTGGGTGCACAGGTTACAGGATCACAAGGCGAGCTCAAAACGTTAAGCTGTGACCAATTCTTGTTCTTGTCCGCCATTGCCTTGTTTGGTTGCCTTGCACTCACTTTGGTGGGCACGCTTCCGTTTTCCAGAGATGGAGTCAATTCTTTGGGCGCACATGTGTTGGGATCCCAAGGTAGGCTCAAAACGTTAAGCCGTGATCAATTCTTATTCTTGTCCGCTGTTGCCTTGTCTTTTTTCCGGGCGCTCACTTGGGTGGGCACACTTCCGTTTGCCGGTGGACTCGTTTCTTTGGGCGCACATGTGAAGGGCTCCCAGGGTGAGCTCAAAAGGTTAAGCTGTGACCAATTCTTGTTCTTGTCCGTCATTGCCTTCTCTTGTTGCCGTGCGCTCATTTGGGTGGGCGCGCTTCCATTTTCCAGAGATGGAGTCGTTTCTTTGGGCGCACATGTGTCGGGCTCCCAAAGCGGCCTCAAAACGTTAAGCCATGACCAATTCTTGTTATTGTCCGCCGTTTCCTTGTCTCTTTGCCGGTCGCTCACTTGGGTGGGCACGCTTCTGTTTGTCGGGGGACTCGTTTCTTTGGGCGCACAGGTGACGGGCTCCCAAGGCGAGCTCAAAACGTTAAGCCGTGACCAATTCTTGTTCTTGTCCGCCGTTGCCTTGTCTGATTGCCGTGCGCTCACTTGGGTGGGCACACTTCCATTTTCCAGAGATGCAGTCATTTATTTGGGTGCACATGTGCTGAGCTCCCAAGGTGGCCTCAAAATGTTAAGCCATGACCAATTCTTGTTCTTGTCCACCGTTGCCTTGTATTTTTGTCAGACACTCGCTTGGGTGGGAGCGCTTCCAGTTGTCAGCGGACTTGTTTCATTGGGATCACATGTGTCGGGCTCCCAAGGCGAGCTCAAAATGTTAATCCATGACCGATTCTTGTTCTTGTCCACCATTGTCCTATCTTTTTGCCGGGCGCTCACTTGGGTGGGCACGTTTCTGTTTATCGGTGAACTTGTTTCCCTGGGCTCACATGTGCCGGGCTCCCAAGGTGAACTCAAAACGTTAAGCCATGACAAATTTTTGTTCTTGTTCATCGTTGCCTTGTCTTTTTGCCGGGCGCTCACTTGGGTGGGTGCACTTCCGTTTGCTGGCGGACTCATTTCCTTGGGTGCACATGCATCGAGCT
Organism: Larix kaempferi; assembly: GCA_027924585.1. Taxonomy (NCBI): domain Eukaryota; kingdom Viridiplantae; phylum Streptophyta; class Pinopsida; order Pinales; family Pinaceae; genus Larix; species Larix kaempferi. The sequence continues at coordinate 1,903,390 of BSBM01000855.1, forward strand.
CGCAAGGCAAGCTCAAAACATTCAGCCGTGACCGATGCTTGTTCTTGCCTGCCATTGCCTTGTCTTTTTACCGGGCGCCCACTTGGGTGGGCCGCGCTTCCATTTGCCACCAGACTCGTTTCTTTGGCCGCACATGTGCCAAGCTCCCAAGGTGATCTCAAAACGTTAACCCGTGACCAACTCTTGTTCTTGTCCACCGTTTCCTTGTCTTTTTGTGGGCACTCGCTTGGGTGGGCACGATTTCATTTGCTGGTGGACTCATTTCCTTGGGTGCACATGTGTCGAGCTCCCAACGCAAGCTGAAAACGTTAAGCCGTGACCAATTCTTGTTCTTCCTCCATCATTTCCTTGTCTTTTTGCTGGGTGCGCTTCCGTTTGCCGATGAACTCGTTTCCTCGAGCGCACATGTGCTAGGATCCCAAGGCGAGCTCAAAACGTTAAGCCATGACCAATGCTTGTTCTTGTCCGCTATTGCCTGGTCTTTGTTTCGGGCGCTCACTTGGGTGGGCATGCTTCCGTTTGCTAGCGGACTGGTTTCTTTGGTCGCACATGTGCTTGGCTCCCAAGGAGAGATCAAAATGTTAAGCTGTGACCAATTCTTGTTCTTTTTCGTCGTTACCTTGTCTTTTTTCTGGGTGCTCACTTGGGTGGGCGCGATTTTATTTGCCGACGAACTTTTTTCTTTGGGTGCACATGTGTCGGGAGCCCAAGGCGAGCTTAAAAACGTTAAGTCGTGACCAATGCTTTTTCTTTTCCGTCGTTTCCCTTGTCTTGTTGCTGTGCGCTCACTTGGGTGGGCATGCTTCTGTTTGCTGACGGAGTCGTTTCTTTGAGCTCATGTGTGCCGGGCTCCCAAGGCGAGATCAAAACGTTAAGCCGTGACCAATTCTTGTTGTTGTCCGCCGTTGCCTTAGCTTTTTTTTGGGTGCCCACTTGGGTGGGCGCGGTTTCGTTTGCCGCCAGACTCATTTCTATGGGCGCACATGTGCTGGGCTCCCAAGGCGAGCTCAAAACGTTAAGCCGTGACCAATGCTTGTTCTTGTCCATCGTTGCCTTGTCTTGTTGCCATGCGCTCACTTGGGTGGGCACGCTTTCATTTGTCGATGGAGTCATTTCTTTGGGCTCCACGTGTGCCAGGCTCCCAAGGCGAGCTCAAAACCTTAAGCGTGACCAATTCTTGTTCTTGTCCGTCACTACCTTACCTTTTTCCCGAGCGCTCACTTGGGTGGGAGCGCTTCAGTTTGCCATCGGACTCGTTTCTTCGAGTGCACATGTGTCGAGCTCCCAAGGCAAGCTCAAAACGTTATGCCATGACCAATTCTTGTTCTTGTCCGTCTTTGCCTTGTCTTTTTGCCGGGCGCTCACTTGGGTGGGCACGCTTCCGTTTTTCGGCAAACTCATTTCTTTGGGCGCACATGTGCCGGGCTCCCAAGGTGAGCTCAAAACATTAAGCCGTGACCAATGCTTGTCCTTGTCTGCCATTGCCTCGTCTTTTTATCGGGCGCTCACTTGGGTGGGCATGCTTCCGTTTTCCGCCGGACTCGTTTCTTTGGGCACACATGTGCCGAGTTCCCAAGGCGAGCTCAAAACGTTAAGCCATGACCAATTCTTGTTCTTGTCTGCCGTTTCCTTGTCTTTTTTCTAGGCACTCACTTGGGTGGGCGCACTTTCATTTGCCAGCGGACTTGTTTCCTTGGGCACACTTGTGCCAGGCTCACGAGGCGAGCTCAAAACGTTAAGCCATGACCAATGCTTGTTCTTGTCCTTCGTTGCCTTGTCTTTTTACTAGGCGCTCACTTGGGTGGGCACGCTTCCGTTTGTGGGCGGACTCATTTCTTTGGGCGCACATGTGTCGAGCTCCCAAGGGGAGCTCAAAACATTAATCTATGACCATTTCTTATTCTTCTCTGTAGTTGCCTTGTCTTTTTTTTTGTGTGCTCACTTGGGTGGGTGTGCTTCCATTTGCACGTGGACTCGTTTCCTTGGGCACACATGTGCCGAGCTCCCAAGGGGAGCTCAAAACATTAAGCCGTGATCAATTCTTGTTCTTCTCCATCGTTCCCTTGTCATTTTTCCATGCACTCACTTGGGTGGGTGCGCTTCTGTTTGCCGACAGACTCATTTCTTTGGGCGCACCTGTGCCGGGCTCACAAGGTGAGCTCAAAATGTTAAGCCGTGACCAATCCTCGTTCTTCTCCGTCGTTGCCTTGTGTTTTTGCTGAGCGCCTCACTTGGGTGGGCGTGCTTCCGTTTTCTGATGGATTTGTTTCTTTGTGTGCACAAGTGTCGGGCTCCCAATGCGAGCCGCTCCTTGGGTGCCCATGTGCCGTGCCTTCAACCCGAGCTCAAAACGTTAAGCCGTGACCAATCCTCGTTCTTGTCTTCCCTTGCCTTGTCTTTTTTTGAACGCTCCCTTGGTGGGCGTGCTTGCATTAGTATTCGAACTCATTTGTTCAAGTGCATTTTTACTGTACTCCCAATGCGAGCCGCTCCTTGGGCGCCCATGTGTCGTGCTTCCAACCTGAGCTGAAAATGTTATGCCATGACCGATCCTCATTCTTGTCTTCCGCCGTGTTGTATTTTTGCTGGGCGCTCACTTGGTGGGCACGCTTGCGTTGGCATTCAGACTCGTTTCTTTGGGCGCACTTGTGTCGTGCTCCCAACACAAGCCGCTCCTTTGCCGCCCATCTGTCGTGCTTCTTCCAACCTGAGATGAAAATGTTAAGCCATGACCAATCCTCATTCTTGTCTTCCACTGGCTTGTCTTTTTTCCAGGCGCTCACTTGGTGGGCGCGCTTGCATTGGCATTTAGACTCATTTCTTTGGGAACACTTGTGCCATGCTCCTAATGCGAGCCGCTCCTTGGGCGCCCATCTGCCATGCTTCCAACCTGAGCTGAAAACGTTAAGCCATGACTGATCCTCATTCTTGTCTTCCGCTAGCTTGTCTTTTTGCCGGTTGCTCACTTGGTGTGCGCGCTTGCGTTGGAATTTGGACTTGTTTCTTTGGGCTCACTTGTGCTGTGCTCCCAATGCGAGCTGCTCCTTGGGCGCCCATATGCCTTGCTTCCAACCCGTGCTGAAAACATTAAGACGTGACCGATCCTCATTCTTGTCTTTCACTGGCATGTCTTTTTGTTGGGCGCTCACTTGGTGGGCGCGCTTGTGTTGGCATTCAGACTCATTTCGTTGGGCGCACTTGATCCGTGCTCCCAATGCGAGCCGCTCCTTGGGTGCCCATCTGGCGTGCTTCCAACCCGAGCTGAAAACGTTAAGCCGTGACCGATCCTTGTTCTTGTCTTCCACTGGCTTGTCTTTTTTCCAGGCGCTCACTTGGTTGGCGCACTTGCATTGGCATTCGGACTTGTTTGTTTGGGCGCACTTGTGCCGTGCTCCCAACTCGAGCCGCTCCTTGGGCGCCCATCTTCCGTGCTTCCAACCAAGATGAAAAGGTTAAGCCGTGATCGATCCTCATTCTTGTCTTCCGTTGGCTTGTCTTTTTGCGGGGTGCTCACTTGGTGGGCATGCTTGCATTGGCATTTAGACTCATTTCTTTGGGCGTACTTGTGTCGTGCTCCCAATACAAGCTGCTCCTTGGGTGCCCATCTGCCGTGCTTCCAACCCGAGCTGAAAACGTTAAGCCATGACCAATCCTTGTTCTTGTCTTCTGCTGGCTTTCCTTTTTTCTAGGCGCTCACTTGGTGGGTGCACTTGCATTGGCATTCAGACTCGTTTCTTTGGGCACACTTGTGGTGTGCTCCCAATGCAAGCTGCTCCTTGGGTGCCCGTCTTCCTTGTGCTTCCAACCCGAGCTGAAAACGTTAAGCCGTGACCTATCATTGTTCTTGTCTTCCGCTGGCTTGTTATTTTTCTAGGTGCTCACTTGGTGGGCGCGCTTGCGTTGGCATTCGGACTCGTTTCTTTGGGCCCACTTGAGTCGTGCTCCCAATGCGAGCTGCTCCTTGGGCACCCATCTGCCGTGCTTCCAACCCGAGCTAAAAAAGTTAAGCTGTGACCAATCCTCATTCTTGTCTTCCGCTGGCTTGTATTTTTGTTGGGCGCTCACTTGGTGGGCGCACTTGCAGTGGCGTGCTCCCAATGCGAGCTTCTCGTTGGGCGCCCATCTGCCTTGTGCTTCCAACCCGAGCTAAAAACGTTAAGCCGTGACCGATCCTCGTTCTTGTCTTTCGTTGGCTTGTCTTTTTGTCGAGCGCTCATTTGGTGGGTGTGCTTGCGGTGGCGTGATCCCAATGCGAGCTGCTCCTTATGCGCCCATCTGCCTTGTGCTTCCAACCCGAGCTGAAAACATTAAGCCGTGACCGATCCTCATTCTTGTCTTCCACTAGCTTGTCTTTTTTTTGGGTGCTCACTTGGTGGGCGCGCTTGCAGTGGCATGCTCCCAATGCGAGCTGCTCCTTGGGCGCCCATCTGCCTTGTGCTTCCAACCTGAGTTGAAAACGTTAATCCGTGACTGATCCTCGTTCTTGCCTTCCGTTGGCTTGTCTTTTTTCCAGTTGCTCACTCGGCGGGCGCTCTTGCATTGGCATTCGGACTCATTTCTTTGGGCACACTTGTGCCATGTGTTGGCTATAACTGACCCAAAGGTTTTCTATAAGACCCAGGTTCTTCACGGTTTCCCTTTGACCAACAAAACCCCTTCGCACCGGCCCTTTCGGCAACAACCTGCGAGCAGGTTGAGGTCTCACCCGAGGTGTATCTATGGGTTACTGCAGAATTAGGTTTCCACAGTAAGTGACAAGTTTCTTGGATGGACGTACTACATAGCACGGGCTAAGGAAGATGCGCTGCGAAATTGGATTGTGCAGCGCGCAACGGGATATGCGCTGTGGGAAAATATTGCGAGGCGGTGGGCAACATGGCGATCTGCACCTCCAAATCCTTCTATCATGGGGCTTCTACTGAAACTGCAAACTATGCAGTTCTACTTTATACTCGAACTACCTTGAACATGCTTAAGGCTCTAAATTGAGTATCACTCATCCACTCTTTCAACTACTCAGCCGATTATCCATCTACTATTCGTTCATCCCCTTGGTATGGTTACGATTTGAGCATATTCTATTGATACAATCTAATTGTTATGCATTTGTTCTATTGCGCATAAGGAAGTACTTAAGTGATCTCTTAACACTTAACCAACTAACTGATTCACTGTTCTCAAACACAAGCTAAATGTTCACCATTCATCTATTCATGCATAACTTAACATATCATCTCCATACTTCTTCTAATGGCAAATGCATACAACAGTTCTCTCATAACAACATGCAAGGAAACATCTAGAGATTCATTTACAGAAAACACAAATAAGCATTCATCCATAAAACACAAACACACAACACAATATTTAACGTGGTTCACTCCCCTGGATGGGAAGCTACATCCACAAGAACAGTTGGTAATATATATCTTTAAAGGGGATGGGGACAACCATTCTTAGTCTACGTACTCAGCTACGGACTCTCCTTCCTCTCAGATAGGTCTCTACACACACAGCTGTAGAGCCTTTACAATCTTCTCAACTCAAAAGAGATTTTACAATACAACCACTCAACTTATTCAACAACACTAAGAGAACCTCAGAACCCAGAACCCAAAACCCCATCCCATACAAAATTGTCTTCTTGAATAGACTATGCCCAAAGGTCATGTCTTTACAATGTCGAAGACCTAAACCCAAAACCCTCAAGGTTTACAAAACTGTGTCGGTTTCCCTAAACCGGCTTGCTGGCATCTGGTAGCATCTACTTCATCGTGGCGGTTCTCCACATCTTCATTTTGTCACTATCGGCCTTCCTGTCGCACGCATGCGAACAGGTCACTTTCACTAAATCATTCATCTCTAACAGTCTCACCCACTAGGCATGCCAAGCCATCGCTTTCCCTGAGCTGTCCTTTTCTTAACAAACTCTTGTATTGGCCGCCTTCCTAAATTGCTCATGCCCACCGCTCGGCATTCCTAGAGCATCTTTCCAAAATTAGACCACTACTGGTCCATCCGGTACCTGTACTTGATCCTTGTCTAGCACTCCGCTTTGCTAGTTCCACGTGGCCTGACTGCTTCGTAGCACTGCTTCCTCGTAGCGCTAGTCTTCGCAGTACTGCCAAAATTTGGATGTTGCACACAACTTCGCAACATAGTCAAAACTTGGATGTTGTGCACAACTTCACAGCACCCTCAACACTTAGAGAAAATTTTATCTTTTTCTGAGCTACAATTAGCTCAGTGTTTCTTGCTTATCAAAAGTGTTACCAAAACATTTCCCCAACATGCCCCTAACACTTACATGTGGTTCGTCCTTGAGCCACTTCTTGCTTCAGCCGTCTCGCTCTGCTCCACGACCGGTGGAGCTAATTTGGCCACGAACTCATTATAGGTGCCGAAAAACTGTTCCACTGCTTCTCTGGTATCTTGTTCAACTTGTTTCACTGTCTCAAGCAATGCTAGATTTATCTCTTCTCCAATCTGTCCTTGTACCTGCTCTTGGTTGTCGCACAATTCCTTCAACTTGTCTTCTATCTGCTGCGACACTGCTGTGGCATCCTCCAGGAGTTGTTGCGACTGATTAGCCATCTCAGTCTCTTTTTATCTTAATGCATGGACTTCCTTCTTCAAGCCTGATATTTCCTTATACCTCGGCAGCCTCTCCTTGGGTGGCAGAGCCTTGAGCTCTGCGTCCAACTTTTCTAGCGTGGTCTGCTTTTCTTTTACCGCGGTCTTCACCTGCAGTAGCCCTTAATCCTCTTCAAGGGCAGTGAATTCCTTTGAAACCTTCTCCAAGAGATCTTGGCACTTAGCCATCTCACTTGTTATGCTCTACGCGGCGGCACTCATTGCTTTCTCTCTTAACCGTTGCTCAGTTAATGGCGTCTACGTATTCAATTTTTCCTTCAAGGCGGCAAGATCGGCCTCATAGAGAATGTCCTTATCCTGCATCTCCATCTTCAAAGATCTCACCTTTTCTCTGATCCTCATAACTCTGTCTGCAGGATCATCCTAGAGTTCTAGATCTTCAATATCTTGCACAACAGTAGTTATGGTAGTCTCCAATTGTTGTTGGTGGTCCTGTTCATCATGTAGCTGCATTTTTGCACGCGACCGAGAGTCCTTGAGCTTCCTGTTTGCTGCATGCAGCTCCGCTTGTGACTTCATGGACTCTACTGTTCATTCATGCATCTCCTCCACTATCTACATGTGCAAAAAGTGTAATCCTGGCAAAGGGATTTTGGCCAAGTCGAGCTCTACTCACTCGACACCCTTTGTGTCCAGGATGATTTGTTCTATCATTGGTAATGAAATAGCCAATGGGTCCAAATGGACAACCCTGATCTTATAAGGCAACGTTATTTCTAGCTACGACGATGTTTGATGTGAGGTTCCTACCAACCTCCCTTCAGCTCCTTCGCGCGGCAAGGTTAGGCACTTTTGGACATTGTCCATTTTCTTCATAAGACCTTGCAGTGCGAGCCTAGTCTTTTGCAGGTCATCCTGGATGACCTTGTCCTTCTTATCTTTTTATGTCATTAGCTCCCCCATCTACTCTGAGACCTTTTCTGTAATTATGTTGAAGTCTTCTTCGTTCAGCACTGTCTCAGATTGACTCTTTGTTGCTTTCATTTTCTTCCGTGCCTTTAGCTTCTACAGGGTTTCATGTTCCTTCCTCTTTCATTTTTCTTCAACAATAGGGCATGATAGCGGGATTGGTTCATCTTCTTCTGAATCGGTCTCAACATCCATGACTTCGACATGGAAGTCAGCCGGCCAGTCCTTCATGAGGATGTCAATGTCTTCCTCGTACATATGGTAATTACCCACATACCATTCTGGTTTCTTCATCTTTGCTTTGGGTGAAATAAAGATACATCGCATGTCCGCCATAAAATCAATAACATGAATGTACTTTGACGTTACCTTCTTTGTAATGCGCAACGTATGGGTGATCACCTGGCGCAGCTGGGTGTAATACTGATAGAATACTTCAGCTGTCGCATGCTGCTGCTCTGCGTTCAGATTTTCCCAAAGGTTGGCATAGCGGAATCCTCTTGGATCGTTTGTTTCTATGATTACACCGACATATTTTTTCGGTTCCTTCGATCCTACGAATGCAATGAGGATAATCAACCACGTGAAGTGGAATTGACCTCCATTTTCCTGAGTATCATTGAGTTCATCCAGGAACTCATTTAGAAGGTACTGACACCAATTGAATTGGGTCCCTTCAGCCGCTACGGCACCGAGTAGTATTACGCCCGTAGGAACCTCCGGAGGCCTGGCTGTTCTTATGATTTTTCCTGTGAGCAACTGAGTGACAAATCTTGTTGCTCTATCTTCAATTTCTTTTGTGGGAAACCCTCTTTTTCCCTTCACCAATGCATGGCTCTGGTTCATTTTCGCGACAAATTCTTTTTCCTTACCCTTCCCTTGGAAGAACTGCTTGGGATCCTTGCCACGCTTACTTAATCCTGTTATGTGGTGGATTAAGTCAATGTTCAAATCCACATTTCGATCCATCCATAGGTATCCCTGGTGAATTCACGCTATATGAGTGCGAACCACTGCATTAAGTTCTGGTGAACGATCAAAATGAGGTAGTCGGAGCAGGTTCAGCAATCCGGACTCCACTACCGGTGCCAACCAGCTTTCGGCGACCAAGTTAAATATTCCCTTAGCATCTTTCTTCCAGCACATGTACTGGTCAGGCTGGAACTGTGGTTACTTAGGATCATGGGGTTCTTCCTTCCGTACGCCTAGGAGGTCATAGTCTTCCCATTTATAGTCCGGGATATTTCCTAATAGGTTCCTGGCAACCTCTACGTGCTTCGAAATGGGCGACAAGGGAATTTCATAACAAGCACTCTTGACTAGATTAAAAACAAGGGCATCCAATGCCTGAGGTGATATGTTCTCCGGTGTCAACTTCAAGGGTTCCTTCTGAAAGACCAATGATCTTTGCATCATCTGGCCTGTCCTGGGAGTCTTGCTTCGTGGTTCAACTGTGGCTTTCCCTTTGTCCTGCATGGCTGGATTATGTCGAGGTGAACTTCTAGATGCTTGACTGGGTTCGAGTACAACCTTCTTAGCAGGGGTTTTCATTAACTCTACAATCCCCCTGTGATGAAAGACTCGGATTGCTTCTTGAAGTGTGAGCTCTTGTTCTCTGTCTGGTGATTTGGACATTCACTGGCGAGAGTAGGAAATTGTTTCAGGAATATGGCTAAGGATTGCTAACACAAGAGCGAACGCATGAAAATTCTAAGTGTCTAGTAATGCCCGCGAGTCCTTATGTGGTGTTATTTATAGGCGCAGTTGAGTCCCCCCCGCACCTTCCAACAACTAGATGAGCATTTAATGAGGTGTTTGTTGGCCAATTTGAGCGAATCCTTCAGTCCCTTCCGCCGTCACCGTGTTAAGAACGATTATCTTTTCTTTAAATGCTCAAGCGAGTGCTTGCAACGGTCACCTAATGGCTATATTTTCCTCAAAAGTAGGGTAACGGCTATTTTTTTGAGTACTATGCCAAGCTGTGCGGCAGTGCATCTCTAACCTTGTGTAGTTACTCCGCAGTGTCGGTGTTTGAACTGCTCGGCTCCCTTTTTCTTTCCTTACTTCTTCTCTCTTTTTTTTTTCTTTTTTTCTTTTTTTTCCTTTCCGCGCAGCTTCGGGAGTGCTGCGCAGTACACACATTGTTCTACTTATCATACATGTACAAACTCCTTTACATTTCCAATGTCCAATTTCAACTATACTTGACACTTAGAAATCTCTTCCTCTGCTTGTTATTCAGGATTCGGCGAAGCAGGACTATCGTGATACAGCTTTATTCTGCTTCCATTTATCAAAGTTGGTAGGGTATCGCCAGCTAAATTGTCTAACTGGACTGCACCAGTGTTAGTAACATGTATCATAATATATGGGTCAAGCCAATGCATCTTAAATTTACCGGGCAACTTCATGAATTTGCTATCATAAAGGAGGACTAGGTCACCTATCTGAAAGCACTTGTTCTTTATATGGTGATCATGCCAAGCTTTCTCATGGTCTTTCTGAACTTGCTGGTGGAAGCCTGCAATGAAGTGATCTTCCTCCAACCCAATGAGGTGTAGAAACCTTTCTTCTAATGCTGCATGATCTGCCATCCCTGTGAATGAAGCGATCCTTAAACTAGGGCCAATATATTCCATTGGCATTATAGCTTCCTGCCCATAAGCCAACTGAAATGGTGTATGTCCTGTCAATTTCTTGCATGTACTCCTGTATGCCCATAACACAGAGGAGACGCGCAGATCCCAATCATATCTATTTACATTACAGACCTTAGTGAGTGCATTCTCCAGTATTTTATTGAAAGCCTCAACAGTGCCATTCACCTGTGGATGATATGGAGTACTGCGCTGATGACGAATGTGGAATTCCTATGTAAGTTCCTCAATGGTCTTGTTCAAAAAGTGAGTACCTTGGTCACTCATCAAAATCTTCGAACAGCCAAATATTGACAATATTTCTTCAAAACTGAACTGCGCAGCAGTACTGGCGTTGCATTCCTTTACTGGCTTTGCTTCCGCCCATCTGGTGAGGTAATCAATAGCAGTAATAATATACCTCGCACCAGTTCTTTTTCCTGGTGGGTTTATAGGACCCACAAAATCAATTGCCCATTTTTCAAGCGCCTACAAGGTCAACTGTGGGTTCAATGGAATCTCATCTCTTTGTGAAGGTTTCCCTGTCCTCTGATAGACATCACAGTTCCTGCAATGTTCTTTGGATTCTTTGTGGATCGTGGGCCACCATAGCCCTGCGTGCAATATCTTCTGCATGGTAACCCTTCCTGCATAGTGACCTCCCGCGATCCCTAAATGCGTGTCTGCTATAATAAACGGTTTCTCATGATCTAGTACACATCTGCGCAGGACTTCATCCGGCCCGAGTTTGTATAATTGACCTACAATTATAGTGAAGTCTGCGGCATGCACCACTAGCTGCTTCTTCTGCTGGACAGATAATTCCTGCGGTGCTAGCCCTGTTGTCAGAAAATTAATGATATCCTTATAATAATCGTCGGCAACCTGTATAGTGAATAGTTGTGCATCAGGAAGACTGTCTTCAATGTTCGTCGGCTCTTCTCCTGACTCAATCCTTGAAAGATGATCAGGTCCCAAGTTCAGTCTACCTGGCTTAACGATAATCTCAAAGTCATATTCCTGGAATAGCAGTAGCCATCTGCATATGCGTCCCCCTAACACTAGCTTATTGACCAAGTATTTCAACACAGAATGGTCAGTGAACATAAGGAAGTGCGCACCAAGCAAGTAATGTCTGAATTTCTGTAGGGCATATACCATCGCAAGGCCTTCCCTCTCGGTAGTAGTATAGTTCTTTTCTACTGTTGAGAGCTTCCTCCTCGAGAATGCAATAGGGTGGTCAATACCTCCTTCTCCTAGCTAAGCTAATACGATTCCCAGGGCAATGCACGATGCATCAACATGAACATGGAATGGCTTTTCCCAGTCTGGGAAGACTAGGATCGACATGGTAACCATCTTTTCTTTAAGTGTGTCAAAACCCCGTTCACATTCCGTGTTGCAAATGAACGGTGCGTCTTTCTTTAGTAGCTTTTCCATTGCTGTGGTTATCTGCGCGTAACCCTTTATGAACTTCCTGTAGTATCCAGTATGGCCTAAGGTAGAGCGCAACATATTTACTGAATTTGGTGTTGGAAAATTCACAATAATGGCAATCTTCGCAGGGTCCACCATCAATCCCTGCTTACAAACAATGTACCCAAGTAGAATCCCATAAGGAACACAAAAAATACACTTCTTTAGATTTAAAGAGATCTAATGTTGTCGATACTTCTCAAGCATCATTTTGAGGTTCGCAAAATGGCTCTTCAATAGACCAAACACAGTCCAATCATCAAAATAGGCTTCAAGAAACTTATGCATAAACTCTTTGAATGCTGCGAGGACCACTCTGGAAAATATGGTAGGTGCGTTCTTTAGGACAAAAGGCATTACTGTGTACTGGAAGGAACCCCATTCTGTAGCAAAAGTCATCTTATGCCTATCTGCGGGATCAATCCTTATCTGATGATACCCCGAAAAACCATCAGTAAAAGAATAGGCCTCCCTCCAACATTATCAAGCACTTCGTCCGTGAAAGGAGTAGGGAATGGGTCATGCATGGAAGCATCATTTAGTTTTCTGAGATCCACACAAATCTTGATCTCACCTTTTGTTTTCTTGTCTTGAACGACCATGGGGCTAATCCACTCGAACTCTTTGATAGGTTCAATGATTCCTACTTCAAGCATCTTGTCCAACTCTGCGCGTACTCTTTCTTTATAGCATGGATTTAATCTGTATAGTCTCTACTTCACAGGCTTAGCGCCTAGCTTCAAGGGGATCTTCAGGACTCCTAGGTCTCCCATAATTCCTTTCATTTCTGTAAATTTTGTCGAAAACAGCTTCTGATACTCATTTAAGGTGTCTGCGATCTCTGCAACAGTCTGATCGTCCCAATAGTCTCCTATTGCTGTGAACTTCAGTTCTTCGCTTGTGCCAATATTCACCTTCTACGTCTTTACTGACCCACTCATATCTAGGATTTCTAGCGAAGGTCCTTCTACGTTGCGGACGCCCTCCGATTCTGGTATGGCTATGTTGCGCGGGTCATCTTCATTGTCTTCATTTCTATCATCGATGTCTTCAACTAGGTTGTAACACTCGATGGGGTGTTCTTCGTGTTCCTTCCATTCTGACTGTAGGTGCGCAGGAACGCGATCTGCCCCGAAGAATTCCTCCAATGTCATATTTCTGTGAGGACAGTCTTCCCTGAATATGTGTTCCTTAATTATTTGCAACGCGTCATGGATCAACGGGTTCTCATCATCAAAGTTGAAGTCCCTCTGGAAGTTCACAGTCAGCATGTCCCAATCAGTGGTTTCTCTGCACAACTCTAGGTCTAGGTACCATTTCTTTGGAATGTCATCATCCAACGTATGTACAAATAGATGCACCCATTATGTGTGTGGCCTTTCCGCCCATGCTTGTGAATAGACTTCAATGTGTTGACTAGGATCTGTCTATGCATTAAACTTTTCAAATGGTAAGGTAACCCTTCCAGCAAATCAGATTTGCATCTTAACTCTGCATTGATCCCAAGTGGTCAATGTCTGCTTGTGCGCATTCCACCATCTGGTGGGTGTGTCGCGTAGTGCCATATCCAATGCTGGTAATCTGTGCTCATCTGTAATGGCTGCAGCATATTCCTGGATGAAATTGTAAACATTAGTAGAACCATCATATGTGGGAATAGGACTTACCTCCTTCCCGATCCAGTGCAGTGATTTCATAACCTGCGCACACCTTCTTGCTGATACTTCATGCATCCGGCTTTGCCAACTTTCCAGTCCTGCCTCCAAATCAGAGACACAGGAGCTGTCACATCTCCAGCTGAGTGTACCATCTGCAGTAGGATTAATGTAATCTTCCTGGTTCGCTGTGAGCTGGTATAATCTGTCTAAGTCTTGAGACTTGGATTCCTCCTAAATCAGCTCGATGTATCTGTCACCATCTGCAGGATCCAACGGTGCGATGACCCTAAGATGCTTTCCTTCAAATATCATCTTCTTTGTCTTTAGATTTATGATAGCCAAGTTATCAATAGCCCAATCAATTCCTAGCAGCACAGGAAAAGGTTGACTATCATCCACAATCTCGATAACTTCAAAGTCTGCATGACTTTGGACTCCATCGATGTCAACTACTACATCCGCTAACCGGCCAAAAGGTATGACTTTCTCCTGGTTAGCCATTCTCAACTGGATAGGTGACCATGACAATTTTGGTCGACCCATCTGCTGCCATGTCTGCTTAGTCAAGACATTCACTTCAGATCCCAGATCAAGGATGACTTCATCCATTTCAAAATCTCCTATCTACGCGGTAAGCCTCATTTCTTGGCCTATTCTTTGATGCTTCCTTATGTGATGTACTGTGCTATCAGAAGTTTATGTTCTCGTCTGTGGTTCATATTGATTTATGAGCTTCTATAGCTCTACTATGGCATTTTCACTTTTTAGTAACTTGATGCAGCTTCGCAGGAACTGCGCAACGGAGGTGCTGACATCCGTTGTGGTGCTTGTTTTGTCATAGGCCGCTGGCATGTCTTCAACATGCGGTGTTTCACTGTGCAATGGGATCCTCTGTGATTCTATTGCCGATTCTCTGAAGGTATCCTGCGCGTTGATGAAGACTTCCTTGTTCTTTCATAGGTCGAGAGCAATTATTTTTCCCGGGGCTTTCCTTATCCATACTGTCTCAAGAGGGATCTGCTTTGTGTGAGCCTCCCCTAACATGGAAGCTTCTGCTCCCCTATCGCGGCCTGTCTTAGCGCCACTGCGTGTGACCACATTGATGCTCGGGTCTACTAGTCTGCTCTCCACTGCAATCCACTGGATGTTTGTGTTTGGTGCATTCGTTCGTCTTCTTTTCTGCATTTCCACCTCTAGAACTGGGCAATCTTCAATAACATGCTCGAATGATTTACAGTAATTGCATGTAGTGCATGGGTTAACACAATCTCTAGATACGTGACCTGGCTGGCCACAATTATAGCAAATAACCTGGCCGCAACCTCTTCCCTGCATTGGGCCAGCATTTCTTCCTCTACCACGGTATCCAGCACCACGACCTCTATATCCTCCTTGGTCATATTGTGCATTCTCTTGTTTCGACTGGTTATCTTCTTATACGCGGTACAAGCTAGCGCCTCTCATTGAGTCCATATCTCATTTTCTCTCATTCATTAGCTCATATGCGCGGCAGTTGGATTCATCATGTCCAAATGATTTATAGAAAGTGCAGTATAAATTTTTAGGTGTTTTCACATACTTCTGTATGAGATAGCAGTCTTCATGTCTATGTCCTATGGTTCTACAAATTTCACACCATGGGGCCTAATTCTGATTTATTGGGTTGGGCACACCACTATTAAGATAGTCGCAGAACATAGGGCAGTGCTCCCGGTCATGGCCTTCTCCTTTGCAACTTGTACACCAGACATCATGTCTAGGTTCATACCTTTTTTCTTTGCCATTCTTCATGCTTTGTAGTTCTAGTGTCAAGGTGGTCAGCTAGTTCTGGATCTGAGACATCCCAAAACTAGTCTCACCAATCAGTGAAGCCTCTAGCTTCATTGTGATTTCCAAGGCCTCTGCCTGCGATGTAACCTTCTGCTGCATCAATGGTAATCTAATATGGGGCAACAGCATAGCAATAAACCATTCCTTGTGCTGTTCCGGAGCTATAACAAAGCTTACTTGGTCCAATAGGGTCTTGAACTTCTGATCAAACTCCCAAACCATTTCAATCGATTTCTGCTTTATTTCTTTCAACTCGGTTATACACTGAGATTCAGATTTGGGTTTCTTAAACTCTGCCACAAGAGCAACTTTAATTTCTGCGAGGGTTCTCGGCTGTGTGCTAGAGTACTTCATGAACCAATGTAAAGCTATGTCCCTGAAAGTGGTGATGATCTGTGCTCTCTTTACGGCATCATCCTAGATCTGTCTTACACTCCATACTGCTTCACAAAGAAACCAATACTGATCAGGGTCTTCTAGGCCAGTTTCTTTGAATATTGGGAGCTTCATATAAGTGTTTGCCATTGTTATATTAGGTGGTGGGGTGCCCGGATTAGAGCGTGGCTGCTGTGAGGGGCTCTACGTAGCAAAAACAAATGGGGATATCGTACTATGCTGTGGGGTGGGATGTGTAACGGGAAGTCTCTAATGCAAAGGTGGCGCAGTTTCTACAACTAGAGGATTCTTAGGGGTGAATGGTGGTGCGGCTTCGTTGTTAAGGTCATAAGGGATCTCAGTGTCTATATGGAGCGCAGCGCCTCCAAGATTCTGATTAAATTTATATCTCTTGCCACTTCTAATATTATGGGTATCTTCATCAAAATCACTATATATATTGTTTACCATGACAGACTTGATAATATTACTGCATTCTTAAAACACCTTTCTCAGCTAACAGCATCTTAATGTATAGACTAAGATTGTTCAGCAACTTACCTTGGAATCCTTCGAAAAAGTATGCTTCTGCTTGGCTGTAGAATTTGAGTGTGTCTACAACAAATTCTGTTACGAAACCTTCTAGCATATGATCGACCCAGAAGTCAACTTCACATGACAATGGGATGTCTATTGCTTTGAGCTATGTTGTGAGCTCGGCAGTCCACTCTGTAGGAACTCCTCCTTGAAAATAGGTTTTCTTTTCTACGAGCCGTGAGATCCACCCGTGCAGCTTGTTTGGAAATGATGCCCAGAAAATCTCGTGAATATCTTTCCACATATATCTATTTGACCACTATGTGTCATATAGACGCAGATGTCTATTCTCTTGCCTTGTAAAGTCTCTTATGGTCTTGTCCCACAAAGCTTGGATTTCTGTCTTTTCAGGATGCCAGTTGTCAGAGCCTTCTGGGAACTGATATTCTTCGTCACACATCACGATTGCAACTCATCACGGATTCTAGCACAGCAATGGAACCATTTGTTGGCTATAACTGACCCATAGGTTTTCTGTAGGACCCAGGTTCTTCGCGGTTTCCCTTTGACCAACAAAACCCCTTCGCACCGGCCCTTTCGGCAACAATCTGCGAGCAGGTTGAGGTCTCACCCAAGGTGTATCTATGGGGTACTGCGGAATCATGTTTCCATAGTAAGTGATGAGTTGCTTGGATGGACATACTGCGCAGCACGGGCTAAGGAAGATGCGCTGCGAAACCGGATTGTGTGGCGCACAACGGGATATGCCCTATGGGCAAATACTGTGAGGCAGCAAGAAACACGGCGGTCTGCACCTCCAAATCCTTCTATCGTGGGGCTTCTACTGAAACTGTGAACTATGCAGTTCTACTTTATACTCGAACTACCTTGAACATGCATAAGGCTCTGAATTGAGTATCACTCATCCATTGATTCAACTACTCAGCCAATTATCCATCTACTATTCGTTCATCCACTTGGTATGGTTACGATTTGAGCATATTCTATTGATACAATCTAATTGTTATGCATTTGTTCTATTGCGCATAAGGAAGCACTTAAGTGATCTCTTAACACTTAACCAACTAACTGATTCACTGTTCTCAAACACAAGCTAAATGTTCACCATTCATCTATTCATGCAGAACTTAACATATCATCTCCATACTTCTTCTAATGACAAATGCATACAACAATTCTCTCATAACAGCATGCAAGGAAACATCTAGACATTCATTTACAAAAAACACAGATAAGCATTCATCCATAAAACACAAACGCACAACACAATATTTAACGTGGTTCACTCCCCCGGATGGGAAGCTACATCCACAAGAACGGTTGGTAATATATATCTTTAAAGGGGATGGGGACAACCATTCTTAGTCTGCGCACTTAGCTGCAGACTCTCCTTCCTCTCAGATAGGTCTCTGCGCACACAGCTACAGAGCCTTTACAATCTTCTCAACTCAAAAGAGATTTTACAATACAACCACTCAACTTATTCAACAACACTGAGAGAACCTCAGAACCCAGAACCCAAAACCCTATCCCATACAAAATTGTCTTCTTAAATAAACCATGCCTGAAGGTCATGTCTTTACAATGCCGAATACCTAAACCCAAAACCATTAGGGTTTACAAAACTGTGCCGGTTTCCCTAAACTGGCTTGCTGGCATCTAGTAGCATCTGATTCATCGTGGTGGTTCTCCAAGTCTTCATTCTGTCGCTATCGGCCTTCCTATCGTATGCATGCCAACATGTCACTTTCACCGAACCATTCATCTCTAACGGTCTCGCCCAGTACGCATGCCAAGCCATCACTTTCCCTGACCTGTCCTTTTCTTAACAAACTCGTGTATTGGCCGCCTTCCTGAATTGCTTGTGCCCACCGCTCGACACTCCAGGAGCATCTTTCCAAAATTAGACCACTACTAGTCCATCTGGTACCTGTACCTGATCCTCGTCCAACACTCCGCTTTGCTGGCTCCACGTGGCCCGATTGCTTCGCGGTACTGCTTCCTTGCAGTGCTGGTCTTCGTGGTACTGCCAAAATTTGGATGCTAAGCACAACTTCGCAGCATGTTCAAAACTTGGATGCTGCGCACAACTTCATAGCACCCTAAACACTTAGACAAAATTTTATCTTTTTCTGAGCTGCGCTCAACTCAGGTTTTCCTTCTTATCAAAAGTGTTACCAAAACTTTGCCCCAACTTGGGCCGAACACCGTGCTCCCAATGCAAGCTGCTCCTTGGGCACCCATCTGCCATGCTTCCATCCCGAGCTAAAAACGTTAAGCTGTGATCGATCCTTGTTCTTGTCTTCCGTTGCCCTGTCTTTTTTATGGGCGCTCACTCAATGGGCACGCTTGCGTTGGCCTTTCCGAATTGTTTCTTTGGGTGCACTTGTGGCATGCTCCCAATGCGAGCTGCTCCTTCGGCACCCATCTGCCTTGTGCTTCCAACCCGAGCTGAAAAATGTTAAGCCGTGACCGATCCTCATTCTTGTCTTCCACTAGCTTGTCTTTTTGCTGGGCACTCACTTGGTGGGTGCGTTTTGTGTGAAGGGTGGTGCAGTGAATGCACTACTTATCCGGTCTGCCTGAAAATTGGCCTCAAGTCATTCGTAGGGCGGTCAGCTTGTGGTGTGTTGCTGTGTCTTCTTGGTAGCGCATGAGCAATATTGATGGAAACGCTCATCTTGGGAAGGCACGGGAAAAGGAAGCCACGTCGACACTGCAAGTGGTGCTTCTGTTGCTTGCTATGGCTCCCAACGAGGGCTTGCTTCTTCGGTTGTTGGGGCCAAGCTTTTCGGTTAAGTTACTTCGATGATGCCTATCACGCACTTCTCTGCCGGTGGAAGTGTCATTTCATGTGAAGGGTGGTGTGGTGAATGTGTTGTCTATTGGGTCTGCTCGAAAAATGGCCTTGGGTCATTCGTAGGGTGGTCGGCTTGCAGTGTGTTGCCGTCTCCGCTTGGTAGCGCATGAGCAGTATTGATGGCAACTCTCATCTTGGGAAGGCACTGGCAAGCGAAGCCACACCAACACCGCAAGTGGTGGTTTGGTGGCTTGTTGTGGCTCCCAACAAGGGCTTGCGTCTTTGGTCTTCTTTCAGTTGTTGGGTCCAAGCTTTTCGGTTAAGTGACTTCGATGATGCCTATCACGCACTTCTCTGCCAGTGGAAGTGTTATTTCGTGTGAAGGGTGGTGCGGCGAATGCTTTGTCTATCGGGTCTACCTGAATATTGGCCTTGGTTCATTCATAGGGTGGTCAACTTGCAGTGTGTTACCATCTCTGCTTGGTAGCACATGAGCAGTATGTCTGTTAAGTGACTTTGATGGTGCCTATCGTGCACTTCTCCATCGGTGGAAGTGTCAATTCATGTGAAGGGAGGTGCGGTGAATGCATTGCATGTCGGGTCTGCCTGAAAATTAGCCTTGGGTCATTTGTAGGGTGGTCGACTTGCAATGTGTTGCTGTCTTCGCTTGGTAGCACATGAGTAGTATTGATGGCAACGCTCATCATGGGATGGCATGGCAGAACAAACCACATTTCCTCCCAAGCGGTGGTGTTTTGGGGCTTTTTGTCTCCTCCCGATAAGGGCTTGCATCTTTGCCTTCTCTCAAATTACTTGTCCCTCTCGGTTTCCGTATCCAAGTGACCAAGATGTTGCTTTCCATGCACTTCCCCACCGATGGAAGTTTCATTCCATGCAATGATTGGTGTGGCTCCACTTGACAGTGCATGAGCCTTAACATTGGAAATGCTCCCCCTTGGGAAGGCATGGGTAAACAAAAACCCATTTCAACTACAAGTATGGTTTGTTGCATGTTTGCTCTACTTTCGAGTATCTTTGTCCCTCTCGGTTGTCAGATTCAAGCTGTTGGTTAAATTACTATGGCGGTGTTTCCTATCATGCACTTCTCTACTGGTGGAAGTGTCATTTCCGTGCGAAGGGTGGTGCGGTGAGTGCGTTGATTGTCGGGTATGCTTGAAAATTGGCCTTGGGCCATTTGTAGGGTGGTCGACTCTTAGTGTGCCATCGATTCACTTGGTAACACATGAGTGGTAATGTTGGAAATGCTCATCTTCAGAGGCACTAGAAAACAAAGTCCATTTCCATCACACATTCGATGTGGAGTTTTGGGGTTTGTGGTTGCTTCACACGAGGGCTTGCCTTTTCATTGTTGGGTATTTGTAGAGGCCTGTCCTATTATGCTTGTACTTATTCCATATTGGTATAATTGTGCATACCGAGACCATTTGTAAGAGCATTGATAGGAATTTTTGGCAGGGGCACATCAATGGTGTGATTCCTCTTCGAAAGCATTTTTTGAGGCTCAATTGTTTTTGGTGGGCAGTGCAGGGTTTGCCTCGCCGTGTGGGAGAACTACACAGCGACGCTCTTCTAACTTGCTTTCCATCTTCGGTCACGTTGGATTTGATAACTATTTGTTAATGTTGGCCAAATTCCTCTAGGACTAGCTTGCTTTGTCCCTGCGTCCATAGCAGTGTCGTTGTCGAGTGTTTCGACTTTGAGCTAATGCATATTTCCCATGGAAAGACCAAGAAGCTGGCTTGTTCAAGGAGGATTGTTCTGACTAGAGGTGCGAGGTGGAACGCTCTCACAATCTCTTGCCTTCGCATGGAGGTTGCCACAGGTGGCAAACTTCCTAGGTTATCTCGATGCACGGCTTGAAAGGTGGAGGGATGCCTGTATCGACTTTGTTCTCGATATATTTCGACTCGTGACTGGCTTTGTTGTTGTTGGATTTGGTTCCCATAGAAAACCACTATCATTTCCTTGGTGAACAAAAGATTGATGCTTGCATGTCAAAGGTTGCCGTGAATATGTTGGACCTGTTGGTAATGTTCTTACCTTCTTTTCCAATGGCATTCGGGCTTTGCCACAGTGATAAGGTCTCTGGCTGGCCCGCTAAAGAAAAATTACTTTTAGTGACGCCTTGCATCAGCGTACGTGGTGGGGAAAACTCATAGGTTTGTGCCTTAGTGCCATGGGTTTTGAAGGTGGAGGGCTTTGCTCGTTCATTCATGCTCTTCTTTTGGTTGTCCCCGATTTTGGTTCCCAGAGAAAACCCCCATCATTTCCTCGGTGAACAAAAGATTAATGCTTGCATGTCGAAGGTTGCCGTGAATATGTTGGATGTGTTGGTAATGTTCTCGCCTTCTTTTCCAATGTCATTCAAGCTCTGCCATAGTGATAAGGTCTCTGGCTAGACTGCTAAATAAAAATTACTTTTAGTGACGCCTTGCATCAGCATACATGGCAGGGAAAACTCATAGGTTTATGCCTTAGTTCTAGGGGTTTCGAAGGTGGAGGGCTTTTCTCATTCATTCATGCTCTTCTTTCAGTTGTTCCCGATACGGTGGCTAGCTTTGCTCTTGCTCTTGCTGGATAGATTGGTAATGTTCTCGCCTTCTTTTCTCATGGCATTCGGGCTCTGCCCGCAATGATCAGGCCTCTCGCTGGCCCACTAAAGAAAAATTACTTTTAGTGACGCCTTGCATCAGCATACGTGGTGGGAGAAACTCATAGGCTTATGCCTTGGTGCTAGGGGTTTCGAAGGTGGAGGGCATTGCCCATTCATTCATGCTCTTCTTTCGGTTGTTCTCGACACGGTGGCTAGCTTTTCTCTTACTGGATATATTGGTGTTGCGTGTTAGATTTCTCGCCTTCTTAGCATGGCATTCGGGATGCCGCGGTTATAAGGTCTACGGCTGTCCAGCTAAAAGAAAATTACTTTTTGTTGGGCTTACATCAAGCATACATTGCGCAAAAACTCACAGGTTTT
Source organism: Larix kaempferi (assembly GCA_027924585.1). Lineage (NCBI taxonomy): Eukaryota > Viridiplantae > Streptophyta > Pinopsida > Pinales > Pinaceae > Larix > Larix kaempferi. The sequence goes on from BSBM01000855.1 coordinate 1,925,281, forward strand.
TCCTTAGTGCCAGGTTTGGAAAGTGGAGGGCTTTTGCTCATTGGTGTTGTTTTTTCAGTTGGATTGTTAGCCTTCTTTTATCATGCCGTTGAGGTTTCTGCAAGGGAGCAGCGTTGGTGCAAACTCCCAAGTTGCCTCGAGGCCCGGTTTGGAAGGTGCGGGGCTCTGCCTATTCTCTCTCTGGTTGCATGTCGCTCGAACCATTCGCATTCCTTTCAAATGGCGTTGAGGTTTCCAATGGGGAGCACCCGTTGGTGCAAAGTCATAGGTGGACTCATTTTCCGTTGGCCTTTTCCTTTGGTTTCTCCCCCGGTGGTCTTTCCACTTGCCTCGCTCATCGGCATTTGAAAGGTTGCAAGGAACAAAATGAAGCTTATACGTATGTTGGAAATCGTCTCCTGTTGTGGATGGGCTCTTTGAGTGTGCTCTCCATAGAGGGCCCTTAGGTTCCTTGAACTACTAGGATGCTACCTGGTTGATCCTGCCACTAGTCATATGCTTGTCTCAAAGATTAAGCCATGCATGTCTAAGTATGAACTAATTCATACTATGAAACTGTGGATGGCTCATTAAATCAGTTATAGTTTCTTTGATAGTACCTTACTACTCAGATAACCATAGTAATTCTAGAGCTAATACATCCACCAAGTCTCGACTTCGCGGAAGGGATGCATTTATTAGATAAAAGGTCGGCGCGGGCTTGCCCGCTTCTCCAGTGAATCATGATAACTCAACGGATCGCACAACCCTTGTGTTGGCGATGCTTCATTCAAATTTTTTCCCTATCAACTTTCAATGGTAGGATAGAGGCCTACCATGGTGGTGATGGGTGATGGAGAATTAGGGTTCGATTCCAGAGAGGGAGCTTGAGAAACGGTTACCACATCCAAGGAAGGTAGCAGGCGCGCAAATTACCCAATCCTGACATGGGTAGGTAGTGACAATAAATAACAATACTGGGCTCATCGAGTCTGGTAATTGGAATGAGTACAATCCAAATCCCTTAACGAGGATCCATTATAGGGCAAGTCTGGTGCTAGCAGCCATGGTAATTCCAGCTCCAATATTGTATATTTAAAAACCTCATAGTTGGATCTTGGGTCATAAAGGTCAGTCCGCTTATTCGATGTGCACCTGCCCTTCTGTCCCTTTTTTCGACGACGTGCTCCTGGCCTTAATTGGCTGGGTCATGGTTTCAGCGTTGTTACTTTAAAAAATTAGAGTGCTCAAAGCAAGCTTATGCTCTGAATACATTAGCATGGAATAACATGATAGGAGTCTGGTCCTATTGTGTTGGCCTTCAGGACCGGAGTAAGGATTAATAGGGACTGTCGGGGGCATTTGTATTTCATTGTCAGAGGTGAAATTCTTGGATTTATGAAAGACAAACCACTGCGAAAGCATTGGCCAAGGATGTTTTCATTAATCAAGAACGAAAGTTGGGGGCTCGAAGATGATCAGATACCGTCCTAGTCTCAACCATAAACGATGCCGACCAGGGATCGGCGGATGTTTCTCTAAGGACTCCGCCAACACCTTCTGAGAAATCAGAGTGTTTGAGTTCTGGGGGGAGTATGGTCGCAAGGATGAAACTTAAAGGAATTGACGGAAGGGCACCATTTGCAGTGGAACCTATGGCTTAATTTGACTCAACATGGGAAAAATTACCAGGTCCAGACATAGTAAGGATTGACAGATTGAGAGCTCTTTCTTGATTCTATGGGTGGTGGTGCATGGCCATTCTGAGTTGGTGGAGCGATTTGTCTGGTTAATTCCGATAACGAACAAGACCTTAGCCTGCTAACTAGCTACGCAGAGGTTCCCCTTCGCGGCCAGCTTCTTAGAGGCAATATGGCCGTTTAGGCCATGGAAGTTTGAGGCAATAACAGGTCTATGATTCCCTTAGATGTTCTGGGCCACACGCACACTACACTGATGCAGTCAACAAGTTTTTCTCCCTGGTTCAAGAGGGCTAGGAAATCTTCTCAAATTGCATCGTGATGGGGATAGACCATTGCAATTATTGGTCTTCAACGAGGAATTCCTAGTAGGCAAGTGTCATCAGCTCGTGCTGACTACGTCAGTGCCCTTTGTACACACCTCTCATCGCTCCTACTGATTGAATGATCCTGTGAAGTGTTCGGATCGCGTCAACGACGATGGTTCACTGCCGGCGACATTGTGAGAAGTTCCTTGAACCTTATTATTTAGAGGAAGGAGAAGTCGTAACAAGGTTACCGTAGGTGAACCTGCGGTAGGATCCTTTAAAGCAGGGCTCGATTGTCCCCATTTTATGGTGTGCTCTGTTTGCTTTTGCTATCATCCGTTGGCTACAGGGCATGCACATGGGGGGTTCATTGCACATGCACATTCCACCTTCGTTGGATGTTTGTGCTCGAAGACCGTGCGGGTGTTTGAACATTGTTGCATCTTGCTCCACTGTTCCTTTGGAGCGTGGCCTGCCATGCGAGAGTTGTATGCTCTGTGGCTTTGAGTTGTTGGGCATCGGTCACTGTTGGTTAGCCGCTTGCATCCTCTCGCCCATTAGGTGTTTCGACGCGGATGTGCATCGCCACTCTTGAGGTGTTGATCATTGTCATTAACTCCCACCTCCAGTGGTTGATTTCAAGGCTTCTCCATCCCGACTTTGTTGATGGGTGCCAATCTTGTCCTTGACAGGAAAGTGGTTGTAGGATGTGCAACCGTTCGGTGGATGCTCGACGTGTAGCCAACTCGGATGCCCCCTTGGTTGTTGTTTTTCTCATCTTCTTGCCTCGAGATTTGTAAGGGCCTTGCATCATGTGGCCTCTCGCAATGAAACTTTTCGCAAGGCATAGCTGTTATGATGGGTGTGCTTGCTTGTTATGCTCTTGTTATAATGGACCACCACCAGGGGCTCTGCGTTGTTAAAAACCATTGGGGGATGTGCCCATGTGCTTTGGCTAGAGTTAGCACGCCTTTGCAACTGGTGCGGTGAGCTTTCCTTCTGTCATTGGCTCTAGGTAAGGGAACCTTGTGCCCCATTTTCCTGTCTTTTCGCGAGGGATTAAATCAGAGGGTGCGGTTGTTGGATGGAGGATGAAAATGCGGGGAAACCCGCCGGGCTAGCCACCCTAGTCCTCCTCCCGGCCACCTCTCGCAATTTCCCTTGGTGAATTTTGGCATCGGGGCCCAACGAATCCTCCCCATGGATCCGACTCTGTTGGCATTGCTTGTTGTCGTTGTTGATATACAAGAGGTGTAGGCATGCTCCTTGGAGGAAACCTTGAGTCTTTTGGAGTGCCAATGGTTTCCCCTTGTGTTTGGTAGCAACATGTCCTCCCTCGTTTTTCCTTGCCCTCGTTGAATGGGGAAACTACGAAAGAAGTGATTGATGGATTGGATGAAACACAGTGCAAGCTATTGGGTTGGCCACCCTAGTCCCCTCCTTGATTGCTCCTTGCATGCCCCCCTTTGGATCTGTGAGTGATGCTTGTGACAAAACCCATCCCCATCCCTCCTCATGTGCTTTTGCTTTGTCTTGCACGAGGCTCGTTGTCCATTGGGTTGTGATATAGATGCATCGTATGCGTCATGGGATCTTCTATTTGGTCGTAGTTGCACTCCGCTGGGTGGGAGGGGGGCTTTGTCGGTACTCTATAAGATAAATGACTCTCGGCAACGGATATCTCGGCTCTCATTACGATGGAGAACATAGCGAAATGCGATACTTAGTGTGAATTGTAGGATCCCATGAATCATCGAGTTTTTGAACGCAATTTGCACCCGAGACCTCGGTCGAGGGCACGTCTGTCTGGGCATCGCATCCAACAAACGCGCTCCCCCTCAAGGTAGGGGGAGGAGTGAAGATGGTTGTCTGGGCTCTATGTGGCGTGGTCAGCTGAAATGCATGCGATGTCCATTACCATGCATGGAATAGCGGTGGCCTTTGTCCCCTTGGCAGGGGCAAGAATCGGTGTAGGGTAGGTGCGGCATTGCTAGAACTTGGCTTGCCCACTATCCTTCTGTTTGGCTGGATAGGTTGGGATCCTGCATTGTGTGACCCCATCTCAGGCGAGAACACCCACTGAGTTTAAGCATATAATTAATCGGAGGAAAAGAAACTTACAAGGATTCCCCTACTAACGGAAAGCGAACTGGGAAGAGCCCAGCATGAAAATCGGGTGGCAGCGCTGCCTGAATTCTAGTCTGTAGAAGCATCCTTAGTGGCAGACCGGGCCCAAGTCCCCTAGAAGGGGCCGCCTGAGAGGGTGATAGCCCTATCAAGCCTAGACCTTGTCGCACCACGAGGCACTGTCGACGAGTCGGTTTGTTTGGGAATGCAACCCTAATTTGGTGGTAAATTCCGTCCAAGGCTAAATACGAGCGAGAGACCGATAGCAAACAAGTACCGCGAGGGAAAGATGAAAAAGAATTTGAAAAGAGATTTAAAGAGTGCTTGAAATTACCAGGAGGGAAGCAGATGGAGGCCAGCGATGTGCCTCAGTCGGATGTGGAATGACTGAAAAGTTGCTCCGCTGCTTGAGTCGAGGTGCAAACCATCACAAGCCATTGCATCGGCACAAGCGCGGGTGGGTTCCTGCCCATTGTTTCGCCATTGTGGCGGTCGAGAAATGAAGCATGCACCCAATGGGTGGGCCATTGTGCACCTGCATGCTCGCGGTGTTGGTTCGCGGGCTTTCTATTCGACCTGTGTTGAAACACGAACCAAGGAGTCTAA
>BSBM01000855.1:1935000-1975000 GCA_027924585.1 Larix kaempferi
GCTGGCTTGGGCGCTCGGTTGGGAAAAAAAAAGTTTGGTTGCAAGCAATGGACCAAACGGTGGGGTGTGCGGACTAGACATGGGCGCGCTCCCACAAACAACACCACACTCACCCATCGGTGCATGGCAAGCCCGAGAGTGGGGCGCGGTTGCAAAATGACAAGTTGGCAAGACAAAGAGGCGCCAGGCTCACCCTTGGACCAAGTGCCCACATACACTCCAAGAAGAAAATGCCAAAGTGTTGCAACACTTAGCCACAAATGTTAGCTGGGCATTGAGCTCGGGTTGGGAGCCCAGGAAACGAGCTCATGTTGGAAGCCCATGAAACGAGCTCCTGTCGGAAACCAAGGAAAACGAGCTCGGGTTGGGAGCCAAACGAGCTTGGGTTCGAAGCCCGTTTGAACTCCGGATGAAAGCCTTGCCAGAAGTACGTGAGCTTAGGATGGAAGCATGCGAACTCAGGATGGGAGCTGATCACGAAGTCAGGATGGACCGAAGACGCGCAAACCGTGGAAGTGGACCGAAGGCGCGTGGATTGCGAAAGTGGACCGAAGGTGCGTGGCTTATGAAATACTTGGACCGATGACGCATGGATCGCAGACCGGAAACCGTTTGATGGTGTAGCTAGGATTTTCACCCTATCTTGTGCAAATGAGCAACTACTAAGGAGAAGGAACTCCTTAGTAGCAGTTCAGAGAAATAGTAAATAAAAGTAGTAAAATAGTATGAAATTTAACCTAGCATAAGCATTAACATAAATAACAAAACATGAAAATATGGTGAAGATCTCTCTTTCTGTATTAAAAATTACCTCAGATGTAGAGGTTGGTGGAACTTTTGCAGCAGTCCAAAAGGGTTGCTTCCAAGCTCCAGTGTTTTTCCTTCTCCTTCTTCCAAAAGTGTTTTGGAAATGGGGCCAAATGGGGTTCTCAAGTGGAAAGTAGCTCCAAAGAGAGAGCTAGGGTTTCGTGAGAATTTTTGGCAGAGTGAGGATAGGGATGATTGTGGATGTGAAATGGGGAGCCTCCATCACCTATTTATAGGTTTTTAGTGGTGAAGTGCTGACCCATGGTTTTGGGCACCATATGGTTTAGGTCAGCTGTATAGGGTTTTTGCTTCCTTTTTTCCCTCTTTTTCCTCTTTTTTGGATTTTTTATTCCCTTTTTAGAGGGTTTTTGCTATTTTTGGAGGAATTTACATTATTTTGGGGGAAAAAGGGGGGGTTTTCGCCTTTTGGAGGCTTTTTTAATGGGTTTTTGGTGTTTTGGAGGCTTTTTAATGGTTTTTTAGGGTTTTGGAGGCAAATATGGTAGGAAATATGGACAAATGAGTCATGTAATGAGGGAGATGAGGTAGTGAGCACTTTTTGGGTGTTAACAGATTGCCCCCTGATGTGTGAGGGCAGGAGCTCATCGTATGGCTGATAGACATCATAATTCTTTTATGGTTTTCTTGGGATGGGGAGAGGAGAAGAAACGAACTAGAGCCCAGAACAACGGTCCCGAACAAACTACAAAAACTAAAAGTACATGACCTCAATAATGAATGAGGAATAATCTAAACATATGGACGAGGCGAGCATTCCCATGCTCATATCAAGATATAGAACAATAACAAGGGGGTCCGAAAAATGGGGACCTGAAATATACATGGCCTCAAATGAGGAAGAATCTCAATATATGGACGAGGCGGGCATACCCATGCTCGTATCTAGATATATACAAAAAATAACAATGAGGCCCAAAAATGGGGACCTGAGAGATACATGGAGAACCACTGTGTACATCATAAGGGTCCAGAGGGGACACAAATCTAGGACATACTGCTGGGATGACCATGGCTGAGCTAAAGAACTGATACACTAGAATAACAACAGTATTGCTGAGTGTGGTACCAGAGGAACTGATGAGCTGCTAGATCAGAGTGACAGGGAGTCATACCCTCCATGGTACACTGAACTGGAATTAAACTGGGTACTTAAGGAAGCATATAATTGGATGGCTTCCAAATACAATCGCCTATGCAACCCAGACATCCACAGGAATATATAACTGGGTGTTTCAAAGTGACTCACCAATGTGCTAGAGTTGGGGGGAATCCGAGGTCTTCGACCAATAACTGAAGGGATATATACCTTGTGTGATTCTCAATGATGTGATCAAGGTGTTGAAGTCTAGCATGTGAGAAACAACCAGTCGAAGAGGCACTGATGACTCCTCGCAAAATGGTCCGTAGGCACTCACCACAAATGGTGATGAGTCCAAGGCACAGGGACCTCTGGGTCTATCCTCTAGAATAGATGGGCTATCGTCGACAGAGGGATACTTGCAACTAGAAAGGAAATGATGTTTCCTTGATAGGAGCACGAGGTGGAGAACCGAAGTGTGAGAGTATTGATGGTAGGATTGACATATTGTGGGGGTGGAGGGTAACTGGGCAATTAGAGTGGGTGGACTCAAATTTCCTTTGTTTAGAGTATGAAATGGGGGATGATCGGGTAGCATATGAAACTGACTGGTGGGAAAGGGATCATAGCTGTAATGCATCAAGGATAGTGACTGAGATGAGTGATACTCAAGTTGGTGTAAAATGGCAGGAGACTGCAGAATACTCTGAACAAAGGCAACCTTATTGGGGGTGCTGCCGAGATGATCGATCATAGTGCCGAGAGGCACTGGGGGTACTTCTTCATGGGTTAAGGAACTAGAAGAAGGGTGTTCAAAATGGTACTATCATGTGGATTTATATGAGCCCAGGACAGTTCATGCTCGTGATTGATTTCAATTTTAAGGAGTCTGAAAGCGATAAGAAGACTCTGAAATAATGGAATGGTACTGTCGTGTGGATTTGTACGAGCCCAGGACAGTTCATGCTCATGGTTGATTTCAACTTTAGAGAGTCTGAAAGCGATAAGAAGACTCCAGGGGGTTTCTTTTTCGTGTATTAGTCTCCAAGGCCCAAAGAAGCATAAAAAGATGTAATGAAGAACTCTTCTAGCCGGTGTGACTAGAGTATTCCTTTTTCGTAATTAGTCTACCAGGTCTGAAAAAGGGTTAAACTTATACCAGATAGATGCCCTTTCAGGTACTTTGACGAGCATGAAAGGAAGCAAGATTGCTCGGCAATCTTTTCATCTTTTAGGAGTCAGAAAAGAGCTTAACAGAAACTCCCTAAGTGCCTTTTTCGTAAAGGACTTGTTCGGCCCGAAAAAGGGATAAAATTATACCGAACAAAAGGAATGGCCAAGCAAGGAGGAAGTGTTCAATCAAGGAGCATCTATGAGAACCAAGAACGAGGGTGTGGGGGAACACTGGTGGGCCTCCTTGCGGGGTGATGAATGGTGGCAAAATAACGGAATAATTGCAGTATGAATGGAGTGAATGGCTCATGTAAAAATGTGGAATAATCCGATGGCGATTGATGTGGCATGCAAACCGAGGCAGCAAGGTGTCAGGACACAATGTTGAAATTGTACCTGGTGAGAGTGAGAAATGATCTCAAGCATCATCATGAGTGAAGAAAACTGAATCCAGCGATATATAAAGTGTCAAAAATGGATAGCGACCGAGGTGGCACGCAAACCGAGATGACGAGGGGTGTTTTGGAAAAAATACCCAAAAAATCGGAGGGTGAGAGCAATAAATTATCTCAAGCATCATCACAAGCATGGAAATATGAATCCAACGATATAAGGAACGTCAGAACGGACGACGACCGAGGTGGCATGCAAACCGAGGTGACGGGGGGCGTTTTGGGAAAAATACCCGAAAAATCTAGGGGTGAGAGCAAGAAATGATCTCAAGTATCATCACGGGCTCGAAAAAATGAATCCGATGATATAAAATATATCAAAAATGGAGAGCAGCAGAAGTGGCATGCAAATCGAGGTGACTAGTGGTGTCTAGAAAAATGCTCAAAAAATGATGCAGAAAAAATAAGAAAACGAGTCGACCATCATGACGGTCTCGTCGTGCTGATTCCAGTGGTGGAAACGGTTCGAAAAATGGACTCTGTATGGGTTCAGAAACGAACTAGAGCCCAGAACAACGGTCCCGAACAAACTACAAAAACTAAAAGTACATGACCTCAATAATGAATGAGGAATAATCTAAACATATGGACGAGGCGAGCATTCCCATGCTCATATCAAGATATAGAACAATAACAAGGGGGTCCGAAAAATGGGGACCTGAAATATACATGGCCTCAAATGAGGAAGAATCTCAATATATGGACGAGGCGGGCATACCCATGCTCGTATCTAGATATATACAAAAAATAACAATGAGGCCCAAAAATGGGGACCTGAGAGATACATGGAGAACCACTGTGTACATCATAAGGGTCCAGAGGGGACACAAATCTAGGACATACTGCTGGGCTGACCATGGCTGAGCTAAAGAACTGATACACTAGAATAACAACAGTATTGCTGAGTGTGGTACCAGAGGAACTGATGAGCTGCTAGATCAGAGTGACAGGGAGTCATACCCTCCATGGTACACTGAACTGGAATTAAACTGGGTACTTAAGGAAGCATATAATTGGATGGCTTCCAAATACAATCGCCTATGCAACCCAGACATCCACAGGAATATATAACTGGGTGTTTCAAAGTGACTCACCAATGTGCTAGAGTTGGGGGGAATCCGAGGTCTTCGACCAATAACTGAAGGGATATATACCTTGTGTGATTCTCAATGATGTGATCAAGGTGTTGAACTCTAGCATGTGAGAAACAACCAGTCGAAGAGGCACTGATGACTCCTCGCAAAATGGTTCGTAGGCACTCACCACAAATGGTGATGAGTCCAAGGCACAGGGACCTCTGGGTCTATCCTCTGGAATAGATGGGCTATCGTCGACAGAGGGATACTTGCAACTAGAAAGGAAATGATGTTTCCTTGATAGGAGCACGAGGTGGAGAACCGAAGTGTGAGAGTATTGATGGTAGGATTGACATATTGTGGGGGTGGAGGGTAACTGGGCAATTAGAGTGGGTGGACTCAAACTTCCTTTGTTTAGAGTATGAAATGGGGGATGATCGGGTAGCATATGAAACTGACTGGTGGGAAAGGGATCATAGCTGTAATGCATCAAGGATAGTGACTGAGATGAGTGATACTCAAGTTGGTGTAAAATGGCAGGAGACTGCAGAATACTCTGAACAAAGGCAACCTTATTGGGGGTGCTGCCGAGATGATCGATCATAGTGCCGAGAGGCACTGGGGGTACTTCTTCATGGGTTAAGGAACTAGAAGAAGGGTGTTCAAAATGGTACTATCATGTGGATTTATATGAGCCCAGGACAGTTCATGCTCGTGATTGATTTCAATTTTAAGGAGTCTGAAAGCGATAAGAAGACTCTGAAATAATGGAATGGTACTGTCGTGTGGATTTGTACGAGCCCAGGACAGTTCATGCTCATGGTTGATTTCAACTTTAGAGAGTCTGAAAGCGATAAGAAGACTCCAGGGGGTTTCTTTTTCGTGTATTAGTCTCCAAGGCCCAAAGAAGCATAAAAAGATGTAATGAAGAACTCTTCTAGCCGGTGTGACTAGAGTATTCCTTTTTCGTAATTAGTCTACCAGGTCTGAAAAAGGGTTAAACTTATACCAGATAGATGCCCTTTCAGGTACTTTGACGAGCATGAAAGGAAGCAAGATTTCTCGGCAATCTTTTCATCTTTTAGGAGTCAGAAAAGAGCTTAACAGAAACTCCCTAAGTGCCTTTTTCGTAAAGGACTTGTTCGGCCCGAAAAAGGGATAAAATTATACCGAACAAAAGGAATGGCCAAGCAAGGAGGAAGTGTTCAATCAAGGAGCATCTATGAGAACCAAGAACGAGGGTGTGGGGGAACACTGGTGGGCCTCCTTGCGGGGTGATGAATGGTGGCAAAATAACGGAATAATTGCAGTATGAATGGAGTGAATGGCTCATGTAAAAATGTGGAATAATCCGATGGCGATTGATGTGGCATGCAAACCGAGGCAGCAAGGTGTCAGGACACAATGTTGAAATTGTACCTGGTGAGAGTGAGAAATGATCTCAAGCATCATCATGAGTGAAGAAAACTGAATCCAGCGATATATAAAGTGTCAAAAATGGATAGCGACCGAGGTGGCACGCAAACCGAGATGACGAGGGGTGTTTTGGAAAAAATACCCAAAAAATCGGAGGGTGAGAGCAATAAATTATCTCAAGCATCATCACAAGCACGGAAATATGAATCCAACGATATAAGGAACGTCAGAACGGACGACGACCGAGGTGGCATGCAAACCGAGGTGACGGGGGGCGTTTTGGGAAAAATACCCGAAAAATCTGGGGGTGAGAGCAAGAAATGATCTCAAGTATCATCACGGGCTCGAAAAAATGAATCCGATGATATAAAATATATCAAAAATGGAGAGCAGCAGAAGTGGCATGCAAATCGAGGTGACTAGTGGTGTCTAGAAAAATGCTCAAAAAATGATGCAGAAAAAATAAGAAAACGAGTCGACCATCATGACGGTCTCGTCGTGCTGATTCCAGTGGTGGAAACGGTTCGAAAAATGGACTCTGTATGGGTTCAGAATGGCCAAAACAAGAAAAAAGTCAACGGACTATAAATAGTAAGTGGGCCCAACATGACAAGTGTCATTTGGACTTGTTGACTGTGACTAGAGATCAGAGTGGACCAGAGCTGAGTTGGTGTTTCTGGATGATCCGACCGGCCGTTTGCAGATTTGGGAGCTGCAGGTATTCTGATAAACTCATACCTGCATTTTTTATTGGGTTCGGGGGGGGGTAGTGGGTCCCTGGGGGTTTTCTGTACGGTCCACGTGGGGTGGACCGCGGGTTTGTGGGGTGGAACTGCAGTTGGGGACCGTGGGTTTGTGGGGAGGAACCGCGGTCGGGGACCGCGGGTTCTGGGTTTGAGCACGCTACCGGGGACCGTGAGTTCTGGGTCAAAATACGTGGTCCTGTATCGCGAGTTCCAAGGCTGGACTCGCGGTTCAAGACCATGAGTTCGGCTCCTACAGGCGTGATCCTGGACCATGGTTGTAGCCCTTACAGTCGCAATCTGAGATCGCGGTAAGGGGCGCTAAAGCCACGATTGGGATTGAGCTTTAGGGTTTCCCCCGGGGGGGGGGAAGGGTTATTTCCTTGACATGGGTATGATGAGTGTGCATTGTGTGATTGAAAAGATGCCATTAGTGCTGTGGCGAGAGCGGGAGGTCTCGGACGACATAGTGGATGTCATCCAGAGGGATTGGCATGTGCGGTCTATGTTGGGGTTGTGCGGGCTGTTGAAGTTCGCACAGGTGCCCATGATGCGTTTAGCAGGGCTACTGCTGAACAGGTTAGTGAGATTTTGGGAGCCTGACATACATGCGTTCAGGGTGTAGGGAGAGAGGGTGGATCTCACCCTCGCAGATGTATATTTCTTGATGGGGTAGCCCTTTCTGCGTAGGGTGGCTGATACGCAGCCACAAGTGTCCGCAGACATAGATATCGAGGATATGTTGGAGTGGTACTGCGGTCCGGAGGCTAGAGTGCAGAGGAATGCACTCCGGATTGTGGACCTGTGGGAGCCATCAGTACAGGCGATCGCAGTGTGCGTGGTTCGGGTTTTGGGGTCCCAGTCACCCAAGCAGGTGTCAGGGGGCCAGATGCAGCTGGTGGAGTGGGTGCTGGATGGCGTATACTATGCCTGGGGCCAGATGTTCCTCACTTGTGTTCAGCAGCAGTTGACCTTGGTGAAGGAATCTGGAAAAGGATTCTGTTATGGATCCCCTTCTTCATGGAGAGGGTACCTACACTGCGGCCGTGGGTGCCGATCAGGGTAGCAGGACCTATGGAGCCGCACATGGTGCGGTGGGGAGAGATGATGCACTGATGGGGTAGCAGTGAGGTTGGCAGGTACTTCACCCAGGAGCTCCACCTATAGTGGTTGCAGATGCCACTAACACTGGATGATTATCCATACAGAGAGATGGACTACACAAGGGATCCGGAGGCACCACGGCCACCAGGGCAGGCGTGGGGACCAGATGGTATGTATTGATTTGCTTGATTGTTGTTGATGTCAGGTTTTGTGTATGATAGGTTTGAGATATTGACATGCTATTACTGACTGATGTATGATCTGCAGATGTTGGCCCGAGACCACCACCAAGACATGTAGATCGCAGGGGGCATGTGGCGTTACCATCCTTGCCGGGCCGAGGGGAGGTGCGTCGACGGGACGCTGAAGGGACTCTGGATTCTGTACAGATGCTTCTCGGTCGTCTACTGGTTGGAGTGACTGATGATGGGTGGCAGGACTTGGATCCGGAGGTGATTCAGGACTGTCTGGGGGCGCCATGTGATTTTCGATCGATCGCAATTTGAGTGGCCATTTTGGTGGATAGGGGTTGGGCACAGGAGCTTGCAGGGGATGAGGAGCTGCCGGAGGAGGAACGAGGTGAGGAATCGGAGGCAGCTGATGCAGGCAGTGACAGAGGGTATGACTCTCAGTAGGGGGTACAGAGGACTCCCCCCCGATTTTGTAGCTATGGCATGTATTCTATGAGGCTTATTGATGTATAGATATTTTTTGTATAGCTGAGTACATAGGTACTCTGTTAGGAACCTATGTCAACCCTTCTCTTTACTATGTTGGTATATTGTTGTTGGACGCATATGCTTTGTAAGTCGTCCCGTAGTATTTGTTGATTCGTAGTTTATATTAGCCCATAGTATTGACCCATAGTATTGGACGCATATGCTTTGTAAGTCGTCCTGTAGTATTATATGTCCCATGGTTTTGACTCATAGTATTGGGCATAGGCTTAGTATATAAGTGTGTGTTGAGGTCATTGAAGGCACCGTGAAGTTAATTGTATTGAGCTTGCTCAAAGGAGGTTGCCCCCTCGAAGTGGCCCGTGATCAATATAAAAGTGATTCTGTTCTGTTATTTCTGATATCTTGTGTATTTGCATTAATTAATTATTGCAGGTTCATCACATCTGGTATCAGAGCACTTTCCTTGGTACAAGTGGGAAATTTTTTTTTCTTTTTTTGGGCGGTGACTTTCAGATCAATTTCTGAACCTTTCTGCACAAAATCAGAAGAAACCAATTGCATATCTGAATTTCTCTTTCAAAAATACGTAGTTTCAAAAAAAAAATCATCTCATTTGGAGTTCTAAAAGTGGAGATATCGCGGATTTAAAATCAGCAACTTTTCAGAATTTCGGTGACGGCCGCGGAAATTGCGACGAGAAAATCTTTTGACCGAGTGCCCAGATTTCTATTCCGCTTTCACAAGTAGAAGCAGAGTGGTTGTTCCAGTTCCGGAAACATGCTATAATAGTGATTCTGAGCAATATAGATCCGGTTTTTGAACATTGGGTGGAATTTCTGCCCAAATTTTTTCTGTTGCAAGTTCGGATTTGGGAATAATCCCTATCCACTTAACTGTGGGAAGTACTTGGGCATAAGCCCTAAAACTCATTGTGAGGAGTACCACAGGAATCCCAAAGTAGCTGGCCCATTGAGAGGACCTGCCAGCGAAAAGGGCAACAACCCCTACCTGATTGACTAGTTCCCACCCGTGAGGTAAACCAAGAGTTGTCGTTTGTGGCAAAGCGGTTATCAGTTTTACCTGAGCCGTGGAGTGAGGGGTACTGCCCCAATATGCAAGCCGTCAGACAGCATTGGTGGTCGAATGAAAACCTTGAACTGTTAGGAAGCCGCACATACCTGGGGTCCATATCTACTTTCAGCTGAACTATTGTCGATCACTGCTGCACCGTTTCAGATCCATTTTGCAAGCCGTTCCAGATCCAGCCGGTCGGCGTTGTTCCAGATTCCTTCTAAGCCGTAGCCGCTCCAGTCTGTAAAAAAAAAAAAAAAAAAAAAAAATACCAATTTTTCCTCCATATCTCCCTTGTTTTAACTCTGTTTCCCTTGAAATTTTCAGGGAACCCCTGTCATTCCATTCTGCATATTTCATTCCTGAGGACCCTATCCTCAATTCCCCTTCCTACAGCCCGAAATCTCACATTTGCCTATTTTTAGGGTTTGCCATAACTTCCTCAGATTTCACCCAATCACCTTCAAATTTTACCACAGAGTTCCTTTCTGAATTCTGCTTCTTTGTTCCCCTCTGCCAAATTTTCCCATTCTTTCACCCCGCTTCTGAAATCCTCATTTTTGCTTCCCTGTCTATCCAACAGTGTCCAAAACCTAGTTAAACTCCAATTATCCTTCTGATTTTTTCCCAAATCCAACTTTTCCCTTACTGAAGTAGTTCATGTTTTTGTTTTCCTACCAAGTCAACCAAAAAAAAAAAAAAAAAAACCTGGTTATGGTTGTCACCTGTGCAGGAGCACACACCATGGAGGAAGCACTGGCAGCCATCCAAACCAAACTCCAAGATCTGGATGAAAAATTTCTCAGCCTCCATCTGCAGCATTCAGCCATGAACAATACCAGACAGCCAGAATCTTTTGTAGCCACCGGGTTCTCTGCTTCTAGCAATTTTCGTGGGCCGAAGCTTGATTTTCCTCGCTTCAATGGTACTGATCCGACTGGATGGATATACCGAGCAGAACAATATTTCAGTCTGCATAATACTTTTGATGTTCAGAAAGTTCCACTTGCATCCTTTCATTTGGAATAGGAAGCCCTTCAATGGTACCGTTGGTACATCAAAGCTCATCCCGAGCCAAATTGGACAGATTTTTGCCAACTCATTTTGCCACGATTTGGTCCTAGTGCTTTTGACGACTTCACAAGAGCACTCACTAAACTTCACCAAACTGGCACAATGAGAGAGTATCAGATGGAATTTGAGAAACTAGCCAATCACACAGAAGGATTGTCTGATGAATTCTACAGGAGTTGTTTTATCAGTGGTCTCAAGGATGAAATCCGCTCAGATGTCAAAATGTTTTGTCCCAACACAATGATGGAAGTCCTAGGGTTGGCTAGGTTGGCTGAGGACAAGATCGCAGCTCAATAACGCTCCAAACCCACCTTTGTTCCCTTCATAAATATGGGTTCCCAATGACCTCCCATCACGCCTGCTCCTCAACCAACTCCTATCAAGCATTTGTCTGAAATAAAAATGCAGGCACGCCGAGAAAAAGGGCTTTGCTATAATTGTGATGAGAAATTCACTCGAGGACATAGATGTGTTCAACAAAAGCTCTATCTCTTGGATGTGGATTCTCCGCCTACCTTAGAACTTGGTGAAGAAGCTACAGATACAGTAGATGATCCGGTCGACATGCAACACCCGCCTGTTGACACCCCATCTAAGGACGACCCACTCGAGATCTCTCTCCATGCTGTAACCGGCGTCACCACCCCACAAACAATGTGGGTTAGGGGATACTTCAAGAAGCTCCCTCTTACCATACTCATTGATTCTGGTAGCACTCATAACTTCATTGACCCTCGAATTGCCAAACAGGCTGATTGTTTTGTCCATCCTTGCTCCAACTTTGAAGTCATGGTTGCCAATGGGGGCACCTTACCTTGCAAGGGGAAGTGTCACAATGTGCGTATGTCTATGGAAGATTATAACCTACGCTCTGACATGTTTGCCTTGCCCTTAGGCGGATGTGATGTGGTTTTGGGCGTTCAATGGTTACGCACACTTGGCCCCATCTTATGGGATTTTGCTGAACTTTGGATGCAGTTTAAAGTCAATGGGGCACAACACAAATTTAGGGGCTTACAACCAGGGTCTCTCTACATCATCAGTTCACATCGCCTGGAAAAAATCCTTAAGAAGAATTCACATGGTGTCATCGCTCAGCTTAATTCCATTCAGATGCAACCATCAACAGTCTCCACTACTCCCTTGGATAGATATGCAGGTATCTTTGTTGAACCAATGAGCTTGCTGCCTTCAAGAGACCTTTCCGGTAAGAATGTAGCCACATCTACCTCTCAGCAGGAAATGACGGCTATTTTGCATGCAGTACAGAAGTGGCAGCCATACCTATTAGGCAATTATTTCTGCATCAAGACTGATCTCCCAAGTCTGAAAAATTTTCTGGAACAATGGGTCTCCTCCCCAACACACCTGCAATGGGTTATCCAACTCATGGGTTATCCCTATGTGATCACTTACAAGAAGGGTAAGGACAATATGGTGGAAGATGCTCCTTCTCGCACAATTGATGACCCAGTTTCTCTTACAGCTCTTTCTCTGCTTGTTCCAAATTGGTTGCAATATGTTCAACAAGGCTATCTCTTCTATGAACTCCATGCTTCTTCATCAACAGGGCACTCTGGGTTTTGCAAAATGTATGACCGGGAACAATGTAACTTCTTTTGGCCGGGACTAAAAATGACAATTCAACAGATGGTGGCTAACGATGATACTTTCCAAGTCAACAAGGGGGAACCGACACTCTTTTCGGGATTGATCAAACCCTTGCCCATCCCTACACAGCTTTGGCCAATATGGATTTCCTAGCAACACTCTGGTGGTACAATACCACATCTCAAAGGACACCATATGAAGCAGTCTATGGACAAACACCGCCAGTTCTTCTTCCATACACCCTTAGCAGCTCCCCAGTTCAGGAAATTGACTCGGTTCTTCGAAACCACGATCAGATTCTTCTCATTCCGCAAGACAATCTTTACATGGCCAGAATTCGCCGGAAACAACAAGCCGATCAGCACCGTTCTGAGCGCATTTTCCATGCAGCTGACAAGGTTCTTCTTCATCTACAGCCTTCCAAGCAATCCTCCTTGACACTCCAAAGGCGTCAGTGGCCCGAAATGCAAACCAAGGATGCTATCGGGGAACCACTCCTTCAGATTCTGCAGCAATTTCTCCAACCAAAGCTTTGAGGACAAAGCTTTTTCTAAGGGAGAGGGGATGTTAGGAACCTATGTCAACCCTTCTCTTTACTATGTTGGTATATTGTTGTTGGACGCATATGCTTTGTAAGTCGTCCCGTAGTATTTGTTGATCCGTAGTTTATATTAGCCCATAGTATTGACCCATAGTATTGGACGCATATGCTTTGTAAGTCGTCCTGTAGTATTATATGTCCCATGGTTTTGACTCATAGTATTGGGCATAGACTTAGTATATAAGTGTGTGTTGAGGTCATTGAAGGCACCGTGAAGTTAATTGTATGGAGCTTGCTCAAAGGAGGTTGCCCCCTCGAAGTGGCCCGTGATCAATATAAAAGTGATTATGTTCTGTTATTTCTGATATCTTGTGTATTTGCATTAATTAATTATTGCAGGTTCATCACATACTCAGGACATGTGTAGCACATTGACATTTATTTTTTGATATATATATATGCACATGGATGCACCTTTTTGCGATGATGATTTAGTGTACGCACATGGATGCATTTATGGTTTGTTATATGTTTGTACTGCACGTGGATGCAAGTAGTGAAGGATGATGGGCACGTGGATGCCCCTTGTGTACTTTATGTTATGTATTGCACATGGATGCAACATTATGTATGTAGGATAGGCACATGGATGCCCCTGTATAGTAATGTGTTTATGTTATTGCACATGGATGCAAATATTTATGTAATGATAGGCATGTGGATGCCCCTTGTTGTAAATGCAATCTTTTTGGGTTTTTTTATATATTTTTGATGAGATGATATGGGATGATGATGCATGATGGATGTTTTACATGGTGTGATTGATATGCCAATCTAGGATGTTGTTAGCCATTTGATCTGCGACACTATTCTGAGCTCTTGGGACATGGGTGAATGTTATGGATTCAAATTGTCGGCTGAGTTGTTTTGTGCACAGGAATTTTCTAAAGAGGCAGGGATCATGCACCTAGTAGCATTTGTTGAGCTGGGAGACAAGTAGTTGGGAGTCAAGGAACACATGAAGGTGACATATGCCCATCTGAAGGGAAGCGGTCAGGAGACTGGTCACAGCATCATACTCCGCCTGGTTATTGGTAGCAGCACCTATGCACATTCTGTCAAGGTGAATCAACTCATGTGAAGGGGAATATAAGACCCATGCTGCAGAAGCCAGGTTTGGAGACCAGTGGCTTGCTCCATCAGTGAAGCCAATGTAATGAGGTAGAAGATGGTCCATCTGTGATCATGCAAAAAATGATGAATGTAAGGTTGCGGTAAAAAAGGTGAAAAACAAAAAGAAAGAAAATGGTACAATACAGACCAATGGGGCCGCGGGTTTGTTTTAAGGATAAAAGCGTTTAAGATACAACCCATTACGGGGGTTGCGCAAAGGGTGACCTTCTGAGTCAGTTAAAATGTATGCCCCATTTCCGAGGCAGGTCTGCACGATGTAAGGGCCTTGCCACATGGATTCAAACTTTCCTTTACCAGTCTTGTCGTGGGCTTGGTCATAGGAGAGGACGAGGTCCCCTTCATGGAAATTTCGAGGGTGGACATGTTTGTCGTAACCAGCTTTGGAGCGGTTCTTGGCAGCTTCAATGGTATGGAGGGTGGCACGACGGTCTTCATCAGCTTGTTCTAGTGATAGTAGACGTTGCTCGAGTGGGGAGGTATCTGGAAGAATCTCAACGGTGATGTGTAAGGTAGGTATCTGACACTCGATGGGGAGGACAGACTCTACATCGTGAACTAAATGAAATGGGGTAAAACCGGTGGCGGTCTTGGTTGATGTATGGTAAGCCCATAATGCAGGGAAAAGCATTATGGTTGTAAGCAGAGGAATATTGATGTTCAAACTTCAGGAGGGTGGATAACTCGCGCCAAATGAAATCTTCAAAATGGGACCCATGGTCTGAGACCAGCTGTTTGGGGACCCCGAATCGTGTGATAACATGGTTAAAAAAGAAACGGCCAGCGGTGTCAGCTTTAAAATTGAAGGTGGGCATGGCTTCAGCCCATTTGGTGAAGTAGTCAACGGTGAAAATGATGTACTTATGGCCATTGGCGGATGAGGCTTTACATTCCATGAAGTTGATGGCCCATTTACAAAAGGGACCAACGGTGACGACTGGGTGTAATGGAGCGGGTGGTTTCCGAGCCTTAGGGGCAAAAAGTTGGCAATTATGGCAATGTTTGATCGCTATGATGCAGTCAGTAAAGAGTGTGGGCCAGAAGTATCCGGCGCGGATGACCTTTTGGGTGGTGGCCATTCCATAGAAATGTCCGCCGCAGGCACCGCTATGACAGTCATTGAGGACTTGTTCAGCTTCCTCGTGTGTAAGACAACAACAGAGAATCGTGTCAACCCCTCGCCGGTAAAGGACATCACCCAAGAGGAGATATCGAGAGGCCTGGTGACGAATATGACGGTGTCCATCATGATTTATGTTGGGTCAAAACTTCTGTGTGTGAAGGTATAAAAAAATATCACCGTACCATGGGTTATCAGATGAGATGATGAACAAGTGATTGTCGGGTAACTCATCGAAGATTTGTGGGGACGGCAAGAGGGATGGGAGATCGGTGATGAGCTGGGAAAGCGTGAGGGATTTAGTTCTCTTAGGGGTTGAGAAAGTGAGGTCATATTCTTGGAGGATAATTACCCATTTAGCA
This sequence comes from Larix kaempferi, assembly GCA_027924585.1. Classification (NCBI taxonomy): domain Eukaryota; kingdom Viridiplantae; phylum Streptophyta; class Pinopsida; order Pinales; family Pinaceae; genus Larix; species Larix kaempferi. Next base: position 1,950,521 of record BSBM01000855.1, read on the forward strand.
ATGCGACCTTGCAGGAGGCGCTGGTTTAAGAGATAGACCATGGGGTTGGAGTTGGCGACAACTGTGGTATGACTGAGTAAAATGTAATGTCACAATTTTTGGTCAGAAAATACCACAGCAAGGGCTAGTATTTCCTCATACGGGTAACATAGGGGTGGCCCATACAAGGTCTGGCTGACATAATAAATGACATGCTCCTGGCGAGTAGTGTCTTCTTAAACAAGGAATCCAGACACGGCATGATCAGATGCCGAGACGTAAAGGATGAAGTCCTGAGAGAAATCTGGAGGGGAGATCAAAGGGGCTTGCATGAGAGCTTTCTTAAGGGCTTTGAATGCAGCTTGTGCCTGGTCATCCCAAACAAAGGGTATATGGGTATGAAGTAGGTGTAAGAAACCATGAACTATGGTGGCATAATTAGGAACAAAGCGATGGAGGAAATTAGATTTCCCCTGCAGACTTTGGAGCTACCGGAGCGTGCGAGGAGAAGGAAGGTATAGGATGGCTTGGACTTTCAGGGGATCAACAACGATTCCTTTATGGGAAACAATGAAACCCAACAATCGGCCTGCCGGAATGCAAAAGACACACTTGAGTGGGTTCAAGCGGATTTGATATTTGTGACAACGCAGAAAGACTTGCCGGAGGTCATGAAGGTGGTCTAATCGTTTCCAGGAACGAGCTGTAAGATCGTCGAGATAGACTAACAAGATATGGACCAAGTCATGAAAACAGTAGGTCATGGCTCGCTGGAAGGTGGCACCAGCATTTTTGAGGCCAAAAGGCATGACGTGATAGGAAAAGGTGCCCCAGGGGGTGGTAAAGGCAGTCTTGTACTGATCTTCCTTGCGGATCCGAATCTAGTTGTATCCGGAAAAACCATCCATAAAAGATAGGACTTCATGCCCAGCACATGCATCAATGAGTTGGTCAATAAATGGCATGGGGAAGTTGTCTTTGGGACAGGCTCGGTTTAAATCACGGAAGTCAGTACATACTCTGATGGTGCCTTGTTTCTTGTTAATAGGGACGGGGTTAGAAACCCAAGTGGTATATGCAATAGGATAAATGAATCCTGCTTTGCGAAGTTTCTCAATCTCTGCTTTAACGGCGGGGAGCTTTGAGGGATGAATGGGGCACTATTTCTGGCGAACGGGGGGTACATCTGGCCATGTGTCAATGTGGTGTTCTATAATAGCGGGGTCGAGACCAGGCATTTTGGTATAAGACCAGGCAAAGACATCACGAAATTCTTGGAAAAAACATTTTTACTCTCCAATCTCATACTCGCTGCAGGAGGCTCCTAATGTAATGATTTCAAGAGCACCAGGTGGGTCAGAGATATCGATGTGGATGATGGGTGAGATGTTGGCCATGTTACCTTCCTCAAAGGCATCAGGAGTGGGAATGGGATCCTTAAACCAGTCGACTTTGGTGGGGAGGAAATCTTTGGACTCAACCGCAAATTGGGTGGTTGTGGTGGAGGAGGACTCTTCTGGGAGGAAGTAGGAATGATGGTGCATGTCTTCCCAGGGGTAATCCGGGGCAGTGAGAGCCTCTAGAATCTCCTCATCATTGCGGAAACTTTGAGTTGTCAAATCGGTTGATGAGGGAGTGGTATTATAAGAGATCATATAGATGGTATTAATCTCGCCGGATGAGGGGGATACTGGGGGGTGGATCTCCTCAATTGTGGGGGGCACCGTCTCGAGTTCCAAATTATTCATCTCATGGAGAGATGCTCTGTAATCTGGGAGATCAGGACAGTGATGTGAGTAATGGCCGTAAATACCGCATATTGCATAAAGGTGGTTGGTACACAGTGATTTATCACGAGGCTTAGGGGCTGGATCGAGTTGGACAACCAGGATGTTGGGGTCGTCGTCAAGCATTTGCATGTGCCCTTGTAATGCAGGTAATTGTGGACATTGATGGGTAGGATGACCTAACTCATCACACAACGAGCATTTAGGAGGAGCACAAAACACGGGGGGGTTTGTAACTGTTTTGGGTGGGGGTACAGCAGTGTATGGTTGTGGTCCTATGCCCCCGGTGTGCTTGATAAGAGGGGATGGATTGGTGGATGAGGAAGGAGTAGAGACACTAGGGGGTGGTTGACTAGTAGTGGCGATGGGTTGCACCGGTTGTAGGACGACATTTGTTGTCGGTGGGGGAATGGGAGGCGAAATATACCACATGGGTAGTCCTAAGGTTAACTCGGGGAGGCTGAGAGTAGCCATAACTGGGGTGCTTACTACTCCCGAGGGAGGGAATAGGAAGGGGATTGTGTGGATGGGTGTAACACCAATATGACTAGGTACCAATGGTGGTTTGGGTAATAAGGGCGATTGATTGTTGGGTGCTTATGTATTGTGGGAAATGGTACATAGGTCAGATATTTTGGTCGCTGGTGATGGGGGTGGAATGGATTGGAATGTTGAGGTCATCGGCGTATCTGAGTAAACTTCGGGTCCCACGGAGGAAACCAACGAGGTAGTTGCACCACAAACAGGTTTGTTCAACCATGGGGACAACATTTTTGGGTGCAGCGGGGGCATTGGGATCGTAATAGGTGAGTTGATCGACCTTGAACACGCATCCATCATGGGGGAACATCATGGTACGAAAAATGGATGAGGCAACCACTCGCATGGCATTCATGTAGCTATGGCTAAGTAAGAGGTTATAATCAAGTTGGGCATTGATGACCTCTATGTCAATGAGCACTGTTTTACCAGCCAACTGGATGGGGACATTAGCTAAGAGACCTTGGGGTTGAGCCGAACGACCATCGTAGGCTCTCAACACAGTGGTGGATTGTTGGAGAGTAGGGGATCCCAACTTCTACCAAATGAATGTGGACATAACGCATGTAGAGGCACCTTCATCGATAATGCACCGATGGATAACAAGATTCCGAACGGATACAAAAACTTGGAATGCTAAAATCGAAGGCCATCAGTCGTGAATCATTTGGGTCAATAGCACCAATGGCGGAGAGCAAAGTCTTGTGCTGTGAAGGGAAGTTTTTTAAGACCTCTAATGCAGACATGGTTATGGGGGACTGGGCTAAGTCATCTACAATGTTGTAATTAGACGCAGCGCGAGCATTGGGATTATTGTTGATGCGACGAAGTGGGAAGCGAGGTGCTTTGGAGGCGCCATCTAATGGAGCCGGAGGTATATGTAACGACTAATCAGTGGGATGAGCGTTAGTGTTTTTGTCGGCGAGAGGGGATTCGGGGGTAGAGCCATATTGGTTCCGATGGGTTTGAAGGTTGACATCGGTGGATGACATCATTAACAAGTGATGGGTACCTGAGTCTAACATGGGTTGATCAAGAGCGACATAAGTGATTTGTTGCTATGGTGGCGCGTTTCCTTGAGGGGGAACCAATGGCTGAGTGTTCACTATGGCTTGGGTCGGTAAAGGATTTTGTAACACCAAGGGTTGATGTTGAGGCGGTGGGGGGTTGGGCGGTGCCTGAGGAGCCACATGCCCTTGGCGGTGGGCATCATCGGTCCAGAGTTGCCAAGCTCGCTCCAAATGTGGGCAAGCATGTGTGTAGTGGCCATAGACCCTGCAAATAGAACAAGGATGGTTTGTTCGTAAATTAGTATTTTTGGCTTGTTTGGGCGGCCGATCAGGGTTCTGGTTGGCAGGTGCCGCATTATTGTTGTTTGGGGGATTGGGAGGTTGACCGCCTCAGTCTGGAGGGGGGTTGTTCCCACGGTTATGGCCTTTGCCGCGGTTTTGTTGGCCCTGTTGGCGCTGGTTATTTTGGTTCTGCTGCGGATTCTATTGGGCATACACTTGCCCTTGGGCAACAGGTGGGTTCTGGGGTTGTGCAGGTGCGGGAGCAGGCTTCAGTGGATAATAAGTAGGTGGAGGCGGCACAAGTGCTGAACCTTGTGGGGGTTGCTGATATGTCTACGGAACAGGTTGTGGGTTTTCCACAGGGGTTGCCTGTGGTGGGTAATAAGCAGGTTGGGCTTGAGAGGATGCAGGAGCTGGTGCAGCCTATGGGTGGTAATATGGATAAGGTGTGATCGGGGGGGCATAAGCAGTGGATGCATGACCAAAGCACTGAGGTGGACATCAGGGTCCGTGGGAATGGTGGTGATGTGCCATGGGAGCATACGAATTGGTTGCTCCGGACTGAGATGTATCCCGTGAAAGGTCGGGGCCATGGATAAGATGTGCTATGGAAAAGGGTTGGTTATGTGAGGCAATACGGCCAATGATGCCATCTGCGGCATGGGATGCCCCCGGCACATCGTGTCGGGAGGAATCACCGCGGGGGACGTCAGGGATGATGGAATATAGGTAACCAAACTGGGCGTAAATAAGGTCAAATTTCTGGGCTTTGAGGATGACCTCTTCTTCGGACTGGGGTAGCTCGAATGCCACATCCTTGGCAATGACAGGAAGGAGAGATTTTAGAAACCAATCTAAGAAGATATAGTCGTCTAACTTGATTTTGCAAAGGCTGCAGCATCGATGCACTCATGAATTTGGTTAGTGATGTGGGTAGCCGTGTTCTGTCTGCAAGACAGTAGGATCTAAACTCCTACATCATAGCGGACAAGTAACTGAAAGAACTACAGGAAAGTTGAGGAAAGGGAAGTAAAGGTGGCATTAGTCCCATGGGGCTACTCGATGTACCACTTAGCTACAGAGCCAGTGAGGGTGTGCTGTAACAGACGGAGGCAGACAAAGTCGTCCACTATGGAGTTGGAGGAACACCATAGATAGAAGGACATAATATGGTTTTGGGGGTCCTCACCTGCCTTGCCCTCAAACTTAGGGATGTCGGAAGGGATCTTGGTGGGCATGTGAGGCCATGCAGGGTCGTGTCTGATGGGATCGTTAGTCAGTCTGGCCAGGTCAGGAAGGTTGAGACTAGCCATGAATGGAAAACTAGTAGAAGGATGTGACATACTAGTGGTTGTGACCATGTTGGGGCCAATGCCCCCGAGTGGAGGGGTTGGGTTTGGTATGTTGCCCCCAGGTGGAGAAACGAATGTGGTATGGGACGGTCCTGCACTGCCAAGGGTAGTGTGAGTCACTGATGGAGTTGGGATGGGTATGCTAGCTACTGGAATGGGTACAGTGATTGGGATAGTAGATGTGGGCCCCATCGAGGGCATACCCAAAGCGGGTTTGGTAGCTGGTGTGGTGGTGGATGCTCCACCAATGGTCCCTACAAAGAAAGGGTTAGAAGTCATGCCAGCCATGGGGCTGGTTGGTGCAGTGTAAGTGGGGTTCTTGGACTCTACCTCAGAATCAGAGGTAAAATAAGGGGCGTCTAGATCGGGTGATGGAGTTCTATGCCGTTGACAAGTGGATTCAAGTGACAAAGCTCAACATCTATGATGAGTGGTATCAAGTGATGAAGATCTACGTCTATGACGGGTGATGTCAAGTGAACCGTGCTACGGGGGCTCGCCCCGAAGGCATCGAGAATGTCTTGGAGACTTAGTGGTGACAGATGGTGTCAAGTATCTGGGGGTTGTGTTGAGTGAAAAGTAGCTCAAAAACCCTAATGCAACCGAGTGTGCAGAAGGAGAGCGTAAAAAATATGGCACTCAGGCCAACAACCAACTCAAAACACTTACTATAACAATTGTGCTACAATAAGCGGAGTATCAACAGAAATGGTCAGAATACCAACAAGCAACAGGTTTCCTAAAAAATAAAAAATGGTGGACTCACTAGACCAAAGGAAGGTAAGGGAGCATGCAAACACCTAGCTAAATAGTATTCTGACTCAACCAGACATATCCTCTGTAAGGTGATGAAATCCAAGTCAGACAATATGGATAGTAGAGCTAAGTGGCTAAAGATATCCCCCTACCAGGAGGGACACCGGGTAGTCAATCCTAGAAGAAAGACAACTAAGATACCCCGTTCATGACAAGTCTAGAAAAGGTGAATCTACAGTTTGGTTCTATCGCTGTTGTATCCCCATATGGGTGATACACCGAGAACTACGAAAGGTATCCTTCGGTTACTGAATGGAGTGCGGTATTCCACTCAGGCCTCCAGAACCAGTCTGGCTACTTCAACCCTCCTAGGGGAGAGGCCCTCTAATAAACTGGTTGTGATCATGCCAAAAAGTACTAGGGGATTTTGGTTCCCTAATGGACAAAAGCTATGTCTCAAGTGTAAGCAACCGAGGGGTGTTATTTGGATGCCTATCCCCCCGATTCTACCTAACTACAAGATTCTTATGTGTTCCCCAAGTGGGGTTAGAATGTTGGTTGTGTTAAGTAGTATTTTGGGGCTCACTTGAATTAGGTGACAGAGTGTGTGCGTGTGAGATGATGAACCCAAGTAAAAGTGCCACGGGGTGGGCAACTTTCTAACTAAAAATAACAATGCAGAAATTAAACTTTGAAATGCAAAAGTTTCTCTTTTCAATTAAAATGCTGAAATTTAAAAAATGCTATAAATGGAACATAAATAATACTGTAGAAACCAGGCTGTAGGGAAGTAAGGCTGCAGATAGGACATATGGCTGTGTAGGTGCAGAAAATATTGCAGCAAAGTACTCGGTTCAAACAGGAAAAAAGTGCAGAAAATAGACCGCGGGTCTGTGGCAAATCTACGTGGTCGGACCGCGGGAAACAGGCCGACAGTCATGGGTAGATTACGGGAATATGGCTGGAAGATGTAGGCGGACCGCGGGAAAAAGGCCGAAAGTCGCAGGCGGATAGCAGGAAAATGGCCGAAAGCCACGAGCGGACAGTGGGAAAAAGGCCGAAAGTAGCAGGCGGATAACAGGAAAATGGCTTAAAGCCACAGGTGGACCGAGGGAAAAAGGCCGAAATTCAAAGGAGGATAGCAGGAAAACGGCTGAAAGCCTTAGGCGGACCGCGGGAAAAGGGGTGAACAGCGGCGGTCGGATCGCACGAAATAGGCTGAGAGCCGCGGTCAGATCACAGGTAACAAACTGAAAACCGTCGGTAGATCGCCGGAAATAGTCTAAGAGCCGCGGTCGGATCGCAACTGTAGGGACAAAAGACGCGGTTTATGGCAGCCGAAAGGGATAGCTGAAAGGAAAAAACAGAAAAATATTGCAGAAAATTAAAAACGTTTAAAACTATAACAAAAAATTCAAAGGAACACTAGGGGAGTCGCCAAAACTATAGCTAGGGTTTTCACCCTAGCTTGTGCAAATGAGCACCTACTAAGGAGAAGGGACTCCTTAGTAGCAGTTCAGAAAAATAGTAAATAAAAGTAGTAAAACAGTATGAAATTTAACCTAGCATGAGCATTAACATAAATAACAAAACATGAAAATATGGTGAAGATCTCTCTTTTTGTATTAAAAATTACCTCAGATGTAGAGGTTGGTGGAGCCTTTGCAGCAGTCCAAGGGGGTTTCTTCCAAGCTCTAGTGTTGTTCCTTCTCCTTCTTCCAAAAGTGTTTTGGAAATGGGGCCAAATGGTGTTCTCAAGTGGAAAGTAGCTCCAAAGGGAGAGCTAGGGTTTCGTGAGAATTTTTGGTAGAGTGAGGATAGGGATGATTGTGGATGTGAAATGAGGAGCCTCCATCACCTATTTATAGGTTTTTAGTGGTGGAGTGCTGACCCATGGTTTTGGGCACCATATGGTTTAGGTCAGCTGTATAGGGTTTTTGCTTCCTCTTTTTCCTCTTTTTTGTATTTTTTATTCACTTTTTAGAGGGTTTTTGCTATTTTTGGAGGAATTTACATTATTTTGGGGGAAAAAAGGGGGGTTTTCGCCTTTTGGAGGCTTTTTTAATGGTTTTTTTGGCCTTTTGGAGGCTTTTTAATGGTTTTTTAGGGTTTTGGAGGCAAATATGGTAGGAAATATGGACGAATGAGTCATGTAATGAGGGAGATGAGGTAGTGAGCACTTTTTGGGTGTTAACAGATGGAACGTCGGAGCGGAGTTGACATAGGTGCCAAGCAAGGGTGCGCCCAAGGTGGGGTCGCACCCTCCCACACGGCATCATATAAAAAGGCTAAGGCAAGAAGCCAAGAAGGTAGCTACAACTAAGTTGGAAATTCGGCTAAGGGAGAAGTTCAGAGTTAGGGAGGTTATCCGAGCTCTGTCCTTCCACATAGTCTGTTCCAGCTAGATTCGGCCGTAGCAAGGTGCTGCTACATCATAGAATTTGGCAGGTTCGAACAAAGTGTAGTTGCATAGTGAGAAAGTTCCACAGCAGCAGCAAGGGTTTGCAGCAACGGGCAATTTCAGGAGTTAGATGCCTATTGGAAGGGTTAACTCTCTCTTTGTATGTTGTATATCTATTGTAAGGCGTGTTTCTTATTGGGCTCATGCCGGAGCTCTACTAGGGAAACTCCACATGTTGTAAATGATTGATTATACAAATCTTAAGGGTTGATGGTTTGGAAACCCCATCTTATACTTGGGTGTGTTATTTACTCGATGTTCATGCATATGTAAAATTGGCTAAGTGTGGATGCAGTAGGAACATGTTAACTGTTATAAACAAGTAAACGAAGTTGCAAGTGTTAAGTTGAAAAGTTTCCATAGGTTAGGCGTAGTCTACTGGTGAGATGCTTGAGTTGGCCACGCCCTCAAGCTGTTCCTAGGTAGTGCCGCACACCACATTTGGACGTTGGTGACTAGAAAAAAAGTGTGGCTTTGACACATAGTGTCACGGCCACGTTTTCCGCACAACACCCACGCATGCATGGGAGTCTTACACTCTCGCCCAAGAGGCTAGCTTGGGCGCCTGGTTGGTTAAAGCGATGATCGGATTTAAGGAGACTTAGTGAGGAAGGAAAGTTACCCAGAGACGGAACGATGAGTGGGGTGCGTGGACCTAGCCTGGGTGCACTCCCACCAAAGATGCCCCACACAACACTTCGGCACATGGAAAGCTCGAGAGTGGGGCGCGGTTACACGCTGGTAAGAAACGGGGTGCTAGGAGCACCCTTGGACCGTTGGACACACTCAAGTGGTTGAGTAGTGGCACGTTGGCCAAGCTCCCACACACTCCATGGAGCAGTGCCCAAATGGACCGACACTTGACGCAACAAGACAAAGCGATGGGAGGAAGGGAAGGTGGACCAAATGCCAGCGGAAGAACGAACTCAGGTTCACAGCCAACAAATGAGCTTGGGTTCGCATCCCAGAAATGAGCTCGGGTTGGAAGCCAAGAAAGGAGATTGGGTTGGGAGCCATGGCAGAGAGCTCGAGTCAGGTGCCAAGGGACGATGCCCAACAAAATGGATCGAAACCCATGGATTTCGGGGGACTTGGACCAAGATCATTTCAAATGGCACGTCGGAGGGAGGTTGACATGGGCACCAAGCAAGGGTGCCCCCAAGGTGGGGCTGCACCCTCCCACACGGCACCATGTATATAGGCTAAGGCTAAAATAAAGGAGGGGGCATTCAAGCAAGGAATTTCGGACAAGGCAAGGAGACACATAGCTAGGGAGGTAGTCCAAGCTTTGTTCTCGCACACGATCCGTTCCAACAGAATCCGGTTGTAGCAGGGTTGCAGAAGAGGTAGAACTTGGCAGGTTTTGCACTCTTTCCGGTTGCACAGTGAGACAGTTCGACGGAATACATGGGTTGTAGAAGTCGACAGTATCATGGAGTTGGGACACCCGAGCAGGGGGCAACTCTGTCATTCTATAATTTCTATATCTGTTGTAAGGCATGTTGCTGGTTTGGCTCACGCCGGAGCTCTGCCAAGTTTTAGGGCAACTCCACTTGCTGTAAACAATTGATTATATAAACAATAAATGGGTTGGCCGGTTTGGCAACCCCAACTTGTACCCGTGTTGTGTTTTACTTGCGTATTGCATTCGTTGATAATTGGCTAAGTGTTGATGTTGTTGTAAATGTGCTTATGAGTTAAACTAGTAAACGAGTAAAGTGTTAAGCTGAAAAGCTTATGCGGGTTTAGGTGTAGTCTGCCGGTGCAACGTTTGAGCCGGTCTCACCCTCAAGACGTTCCCAGGCAGTGCCGCACACCATAGTTAGTCGCTTGATACAAGCCAAAAATTTTGGCTATGACACATAGCCCATGCAGCACTTCCTGGGGCGAAACCAGCCCGGCAGGCCACACCTAACCCCTGGATTACCCACGCCTCATCTCTTTAACAGTTCCTTACTTAGCCTTTTTTTCTTGATGTGCACTTCCTACAGTAAATGCATGCCAAACACAAGAGCAAGAGAGAAATGCATAGGAGGGTGGCACTCCAAACTCGGACATGCCTAACACCCCTTTTGCAATATTCATGGTTCAAAGAGACTTTACATATAAAATCGGAGGGCTGCCACATCCTGGCACCTCATTCACGAGCCTGCCACACTTGGCAGCTCAAGATACAACATCAACTGATGGGAAATAGGCCAGTGTCTAGGCTCTACCGTAGTAGCATCCACAGTCTGCATCCGCACTCTGTCTCTGTTGCACTCCGTCGCAAGTCTACCAGCTTCCTATTGTCCGTCCCAATCTGGGAAACCACTTCGGCATGCTGCCGTCCATCCGCAACATTTCCTGCAATGATACCGCTGTCCTTCCGCAACATCTGCCAACCAACTGGGCACACTCTCTCTCGGCTAACCATGCCCAAGAGATTCCCGACAAGACCGATTTCCATCTGCAGTCCTATCCGCACCACACCGATGTCTTCTGCAGACTAGGATGATTGTCACACATCTAAGTCCGAGCAGAAACTTATACTTCGCACAGGAACCTCCCATGAGTCCAGCTGCAGGAAAAGCACCTCCACGTATTGTGGCATGCCTCCTGCGTTGCAGATCCGCACCTCATTGCAGAGGGAACTTCTAGAATTCTGCACGAGTTGCTTTCTCCAGAAAGTGCGCCCTCCTCTGGAGCTTCCAGAGGAGGGGCACACCCTACGTGTGCCTCAGGCCCCAACCTCAGTTGAATTGAACCGCTTGGATCGATCGAATAGGTACCATTGTCCGCTTCACCTCTCCATGGTCTTGGACCTTTAAATATCCACTAAGGAATTCCTGGATTTCAAGGCCAAGGATCGGAGGTGCCCAACTCTAATAATATCCATTGTAGTTGAAAAGAGAGTAAGGAGACCCATATCCATACATCTAAGGGATCTCGAACACCAATGAGAAATTTTGAATACAAGATGGGTTTCAATGCATGCATACCCAACACAGGTAGTACTATGAGAACATCTTTGAAGGAACCTTGAACAAAATTAAGACAGGCGCTTTTTCCGTGGACCAACCTACTTCCTTTATTCTTGGTTGCTCCGCATCACTGGACTCATCTGCTCCCAAGTCGAGCTCCTCCTTGGGTGCACATGTTGCGGGCTCCCAAGGCGAGCTCAAAATGTTAAGCTGTGACCAATTCTTGTTCTTGTCTTCCACTTCCTTGTCTTTTTGCCGGGCGCTCACTTGGTGGGCGCGCTTGCATTTGCCGGGGGACTCGTTTCTTTGGGCGCACATGTGCCGAGCTCCCAAGGCAAGCTCAAAACATTGTTAAGATGTGACCAGTTCTTGTTCTTATCTTCCACTACCTTCTCTTTTTGCCAGCAGACTCGTTTCTTTGGGCACACCTCCGCCGGTCTTCCAAGTCGAGCTCCTCCTTAGGCGCAAATGTGCTGGCCTCCCATGATGATCTCAAAACGTCGCTAGGCCATGACCGATTCTTGTTCTTATATTTCGTTGCCTTGTCTTTTTTTCGGGCGCTTACTTGGCTGGGCGCACTTCTGTTTGTCGGCGGACTCATTTCTTTGGGCGCACATGTGCCGGGCACCCAAGGCGAGCTCAAAATGTTAAGCTGTGACTGATGCTTGTCCTTGTCCACCATTGCCTTGTCTTTTTGCCGGGTGCTCACTCGGGTGGGCGCGCTGCCATTTGCCTGAGATGGAGCCATTTCTTTGGACGCACATGTTCCTAGCTCCAAAGGTGAGCTCAAAACGTTGAGCCATGACCGATTCTTGTTCTTGTCCATCATTGGCTTGTCTTTTTGTCATGCGCTCACTTGGGTGGGTGCAATTCTGTTTGCCGGTGGACTCGTTTCTTTGGGCGCACTTGTGCCCGGCTCCCAAGGCGAGATCAAAACATTAAGCCATGACCTATTCTTGTTCTTGTCTGCCGTTGGCCTGTCGTTTTGCCGAGTGCTCACTTGGGTGGGCGTTCTTCCGTTTGCCGCCGGACTCGTCTCCTTGGGCTCACGTGTGCTAGTATCCCAAGGTGAGCTCAAAATGTTAAGCCGTGACCGATTCTTGTTCTTGTCCGCCGTTGCCTTGTCTCTTTGTCGGGCACTCACTTGGGTGGGCACGCATCCCTTTACCGACGGACTCGTTTCTTTGGGCGCACATGTGAAGGGCTCCCAAGGCGACCTCAAAACATTAAGCCATGACCAATTCTTGTTCTTGTCCGTCGTTGCCTTGTCCTTTTACCGAGCGCTGACTTGGGTGGGCGCACTTCCATTTGTTGGGGGACTCGTTTCATTAGGCGCACTGGTGATGGGCTCGCAAGGTGAGCTCAAAACATTAAGCCGTGACCAATTCTTGTTCTTGTCCGTCGTTGCCTTGTATGGTTTCCATGCGCTCACTTGGGTGAGCGCGCTTCCATTTGCCGGAGATGGAGTCGTTTCTTTGGGTGCACATGTGTCGAGCTCCCAAGGCGGGATCAAAATGTTAAGCCGTGACCAATTCTTGTTCTTGTCCACCGTTACCTTGTCTTTTTTCCGGGCTCTCACTTGGGTGGGCGCGCTTCCGTTTGCCGGAGGACTCGTTTCTTTGGGCACACATGTGAAGGGCTCCCAGGGCGAGCTCAAAACGTTAAACCGTGACCAATTCTTGTTCTTGTCCACCGTTACCTTTTTTTTTGTCGGGCCCACACTTGGGTGGGCATGCTTCCAATTGCCAGCAGACTCGTTTCTTTGGGCGCATAGGTGACGGGCTCCCAAGGAGAGCTCAAAACGTTAAGCCGTGACCAATTCTTGTTCTTGTCCGTTGTTGCCTTGTATTATTTCCATGCGCTCACTTGGGTGGGCGCGCTTCCGTTTGCCGGAGATGGAGTCATTTCTTTGGGCGCACATGTGCCAGGCTCCCATGGCGGCCTCAAAACGTTAAGCCGTGACCAATTCTTGTTCTTGTCCGTCGTTGCCTTGTATTTTTTTTGGGCACTCGCTTGGGTGGGAGCGCTTCCGTTTTTCGGCGGACTCATTTCATTAGGCTCACATGTGCCGGGATCCCAAGGCGAGCTCAAAATGTTAAGCCGTGACCGATTCTTGTTCTTTTCCGTCGTTGGCCTGTCTTTTTTCTAGGCACTCACTTGGGTGGGCATGCTTCCGTTTGCCGGTGGACTCATTTCCTTGGGCTCATGTGTGCCAGGCTCCCAAGGTGAGCTCAAAATGTTAAGCCATGACCAATTCTTGTTCTTGTCCGCCATTGCCTTGTCTTTTTGCCGGTCGCTCACTTGGGTGGGTGCGCTTCCGTTTGCCGGCGGACTCGTTTCCTTGGGAGCACATGCATCGGGCTCCCAAGGCGAGCTCAAAATGTTCAGCTGTGACCGATGCTTGTTCTTGTCTACCATTGCCTTGTCTTTTTGCCGGGCATGCTTCCGTTTGCCATTGGACTTGTTTCTTTGGCCGCACATGTGTTGGGCTCCCAAGGCGATCTCAAAACGTTAAGCCGTGACCAACTCTTGTTCTTTTCCACCGTTGCCTTGTCTTTTTTCCGGGAGCTCGCTTGGGTGGGTGCACTTCCATTTGCCGGTGGACTCGTTTCCTTGGGCACACATGTGCCGGGCTCCTTAGGCGAGCTCAAAACATTAAGCTGCGACCAATTCTTGTTCTTCTCCTCCGTTGCCTTGTCTTTTTAGTGGGCATTCACTTGGGTGGGCGTGCTTCCGTTTGCGGTGGACTCGTTTACTCCGGTGCACATGTGTCGGGCTCCCAAGGCGAGCTCAAAACGTTAAGTCATGACCAATGCTTGTTCTTGTCCATCGTTGCCTAGTCTTTTTGCCGGGCGCTTACTTGGGTGCGCACGCTTCTGTTTGTTGGTGGACTCATTTCTTTGGGCGTACATGTGCTTGGCTCCCAAGGCAAGCTCAAAACGTTAAGCTCTGACCAATTCTTGTTCTTGTCCGTCGTTTCCTTGTCTTTTTGTTGAGCGCTCACTTGGGTGGGTGCGATTTTGTTTGTTGACGGACTCATTTCTTTGGGCGCACATGTGCCGGGCTCCGAAGGTGAGCTAAAAAAGTTAAGCCGTGACCAATGCTTGTTCTTGTCCACCGTTGCCTTGTCTTGTTGTCGTGCGCTCACTTGGGTAGGCACGCTTCCGTTTGCCGACATAGTCATTTCTTTGGGCTCACATGTGTCGAGCTCCCACGACGAGATCAAAACGTTAAGATGTGACCAATTCTTGTTCTTGTTCGCCATTGCCTTAGCTTTTTGCTGGGAGCCCAGTTGGGTGGGCACGGTTTCGTTTGCCACCGGACTCGTTTCTTTGGGTGCACATGTGCCAGGCTCCCAAGGCAAGCTCAAAACGTTAAGCTGTGACCAATGCTTGTTCTTGGCCGCCTTTGCCTTGTCTTGTTGTCGCGCGCTCACTTGAGTGGGCATGCTTTAGTTTGCCGATGGAGTCGTTTCTTTGGGATCACGTATGTCAAGCTCCCAAGGCGAGCTCAAAACATTAAGTCATGACCAATTCTTGTTCTTGTCCACCATTTCCTTAACTTTTTCCCGGGCACTCACTTGGGTGGGAGCGCTTCCGTTTGCCACCGGACTCATTTCCTTGGGCGCACATGTGCCGAGCTCCCAAGGCGAGCTCAAAATGTTAAACCGTGACCAATGCTTCTTCTTGTCCACCATTGCCTTGTCTTTTTGCCAAGTGCTCACTTGGGTGGGCACGCTTCCGTTTGCCAGCGGTCTCGTTTCCTTGGGCACACATGTGCCGGGCTCCCAAGGCGATCTCAAAACGTTAAGCCATGACCAATGCTTGTCCTTGTCCACCATTGCCTTGTCTTTTTGCTGGGTGCTCACTTGTGTGGGCGCACTTTCATTTGCCGTCGGACTCATTTCTTTGAGTGCACATGTCTCAGGCTCCCAAGGCGAGCTCAAAATGTTAAGCCGTGACCAATTCTTGTTCTTGTCCACCATTGCCTTGTCTTTTTGCCGAGCGCTCACTTGGGTGCACGCGCTTCCATTTGCGGCAGACTCATTTCCTTGGGTGCACATGTGTTGGGCTCGCAAGGCGAGCTCAAAACGTTAAGCCGAGACCAATGCTTGTTCTTGTCCGCCATTGCCTTGTGTTTTTGCCGACTGCTCACTTGGGTGGGTGCACTTCCATTTGCAGGTGGACTTGTTTCTTTGGGCGCACATGTGCTGGGCTCCCAAGGGGATCTCAAAATGTTAGTCCGTGACCATTTCTTGTTCTTCTCCATTGTTTCCTTGTCTTTTTTCCGTGCGCTCACTTGGGTGGGCGCACTTCCGTTTGCAGGCGAATTCGTTTCTTTGGGCGCACATGTGCCGGGCTCTCAAGGGGAGCTCAAAACATTAAGCCGTGACCAATTCTTGTTCTTCTCTGCCATTCCCTTTTCTTTTTTCCGTGCACTCACTTGGGTGGGAGCGCTTCCATTTCCCGGCGGACTCGTTTCTTTGGGCACACCTGTGCTGCACTCGCAAGGCGAGCTCAAAACGTTAAGCCATGACCAATCCTTGTTGTTGTCCACCATTGCCTTGTCTTTTTACTGGGCGCTCACTTGGGTGGGCGTGCTTCAGTTTGCCGATGGACTCGTTTCTTTGGGTACACAAGTGTTGGGATCCCAATGCGAGCCGCTCCTTGGGCGCCCATGTGCCGTGCTTCCAACCCGAGCTCAAAACGTTAAGCCGTGACTGATCCTCGTTCTTTTCTTCCCCTGCCTTGTCTTTTTGTCAAGTGCTCCCTTGGTGGGTGTGCTTACGTTGGCATTCGGACTCGTTTGTTCGGGCGCATTTGTGCCATGCTCCCAATGCGAGTCGCTCCTTCAGTGCCCTTGTGTTGTGCTTCCAACCCGAGCTGAAAACGTTACGCCGTGACCGATCCTCGTTCTTGTCTTCTGCCATGTTGTATTTTTGTCGGGCGCTCACTTGGTGGGTGCGCTTGTGTTGGCATTCGGACTTGTTTCTTTGGGCGCACTTGTGCCGTTCTCCCAACGCAAGCCGCTCCTTGGGCGCCCATCTGCATTGCTTCCAACCCGAGCTAAAAACATTAAGCCGTGACCGATCCTCATTCTTGTCTGCCGCTGTCTTGTCTTTTTGCAGGGTGCTCTCTTGGTGGGCGCGCTTGCGTTAGCATCCGGACTTGTTTCTTTGGGCGCACTTGTGCCGTGCTCCCAACGCGAGCTGCTCCTTGGGCACCCATCTACCGTGCTTCTAACCCGAGCTGAAAACTTTAAGCCGTGACCGATCTTCATTCTTGTCTTCTGCTAGATTGTCTTTTTGTCAGGCATTCACTTGGTGGGTGCACTTGCATTGGCATTCAGACTCATTTCTTTGGGAGCGCTTGTGCCTTGCTCCCAATGCGAGCCAATCCTTGGGCGCCCATCTGCCTTGCTTCTAACCCGCACTGAAAACATTAAGACGTGACTAATCCTTGGTCTTGTCTTCCGCTGGATTGTATTTTTATCGGGCGTTCACTTGGTGGGCGCGCTTGCGTTGGCATTCAGACTCGTTTCTTTGGGTGCACTTGTGCCGTGCTCCCAATGTGAGCCGCTCCTTGGGCGCCCATCTGCCATTCTTCCAACTTGAGCTGAAAACGTTAAGCCGTGACCAATCCTCGTTCTTGTCTTCTGATGGCTTGTCTTTTTGTCGGTCGCTCACTTGGTGGGCACGCTTGTGTTGGCATTCAAACTCGTTTCTTTGGGTGCACTTGTGCCGTGCTCCCAACGCGAGCCACTCCTTGGACGCCCATCTGCCATGCTTCCAACCCAAGCTGAAAACGTTAAGCCGTGACCGATCCTCATTCTTGTCTTCTGTCGACTTTTTTTTTTCCGGGCGCTCATTTGGTGGGTGTGCTTGCATTGGCATTCGGACTCGTTTCTTTGGGCGTACTTGTGTCGTGCTCCCAATGCGAGCTGCTCCTTGGGTGCCCATATACCGTGCTTCCAACCCGAGATGAAAACATTAAGCCGTGATCGATCCTCATTCTTGTCTTCCACTTGCTTGTCATTTTGTCGAGCACTCACTTGGTGGGCGCACTTGCGATGGCGTGCTCTTAATGTGAGATGCTCCTTGGGCACCCATCTACCCTGTGCTTCCAACCTGAGCTGAAAACGTTAAGCCGTGACCGATCCTTGTTCCTGTCTTCGGCTAGCTTGTCTTTTTGTCAGGCCCTCACTTGGTGGGCATGATTGTAGTGGCGTGCTCCCAATGTGATCTGCTCCTTGGGCGCCCATCTGCCTTGTGCTTCCAACCCGAGTTGAAAACATTAAGCCATGACCAATCCTTGTTCTTGTCTTCCGCTGGCTTGTCTTTTTTCTGGGCTCTCACTTGGTGGGTGCACTTGTGGTGGCGTGCTCCCAATGTGAGCTGCTCCTTGGGTGCCCATTTTCCTTGTGCTTCCAACCTGAGCTGAAAACGTTAAGCTGTGACCGATCCTCGTTCTTCTCTTCCGCTGGCTTGTCCTTTTGCCAGGCGCTCACTTGGTGGGCTTGCTTGCGGTGGCATGCTCCCAATGCGAGCTGCTCCTTGGGCACCCATCTTCCTTGTGCTTTCAACTTGAGCTGAAAACGTTAAGCCGTGACCGATCCTCGTTCTTGTCTTCCACTGGCTTCTCTTTTTGTCGAGCACTCACTTGGTTGGCGAGCTTGAATTGGCATTCGGACTCATTTCTTTGGGTACACTTGTGTCGTGTTGCCAATGCGAGTTGCTCCTTGGGCTCCCATCTGCCATGCTTCCAACCCAAGCTAAAAATGTTAAGCCATGACCGATCCTCATTCTTGTCTTTCGTTGCCCTGTCTTTTTTCCAGGCGCTCACTCGGTGGGCACGCTTGCATTGGCCTTTCCGACTCATTTCTTTGGGCGCACTTGTGGTGTGCTCCCAACGCGAGTTGCTCCTTGGGTGCCCATCTTCCTTGTGCTTCCAACCTAAGCTGAAAAACATTAATTCGTGACCGATCCTCATTCTTGTCTTCCACTAGCTTGTCATTTTTCCGGGCGCTCACTTGGTGGGTGCATTTCATGTGAAGGGTGGTGCAGTGAATGTGCTACTTGTCGGGTCTGCCTGAAAATTGGCCTCGGGTCATTCGTAGGGAGGTCGACTTGCGGTGTGTTTCCGTGTTCGCTTGGTAGCGTATGAGCAGTGTTGATGGAAACACTCATCTTGGGAAGGCACGGGAAAAGGAAGCCACGCCGACACCGCAAGTTGTGCTTCTGTGGCTTGTTGTGGCTCCCAACGAGGGCTTGCTTCTTCAGTTGTTGGGTCTAAGCTTTTCGGTTAAGTTACTTTGATGATGCCTATCACGCACTTCTTTCTTGGTGGAAGTGTCATTTCGTGTGAAGGGTGGTGCGGTGAATGTGTTGTCTTCTGGGTCTGCTTGAAAAATGGCCTCGGGTCATTCATAGGGAGGTCGGCTTGCAGTGTGTTTCCGTCTCCGCTTGGTAGCGCATGAGTAGTATTGATGGCAACACTCATCTTAGGAAGGCACTTGAAAATGAAGCCACGCCAACACTGCAAGTGGTGCTTGGCTTGTTGTGGTTCCCAACGAGGGCTTGCATCTTTGGTCTTCTTTCGGTTGTTGGGTCCAAGCTTTTCGGTTAAGTGACTTCGATGATGCCTATCACGCACTTCTCTACCCATGGAAGTGTCATTTCGTGTGAAGGGTGGTGCGGCAAATGCTTTTTTTTGTCGGGTCTGCCTGAAAATTGGCCTTGGGTCATTCGTAGGGCGGTCGGCTTGCAGTGTCTTGCCGTCTCTGCTTGGTAGCGCATGAGCAGTATGTCTATTAAGTGACTTCGATGACGCCTATCATGCACTTCTCCATCGGTGCAAGTGTCATTTCATGTGAAGGACGGTGCGGTGAAATCGTTGCATGTCAGGTCTTCCTGAAAATTGGCCTCGGGTCATTTGTAGGGTGGTCGACTTGCAGTGTGTTGTAGTCTCCGCTTGGTAGCGCATGAGCAGTATCGATGGTAATGCTCATCCTGGGATGGCACAACAGAACAAACCCCATTTTTTCCCAAGCAGTGGTGTTTTGGGGCTTTTTGTCTCATCCCGACAAGGGCTTGCATATTTGCCTTCTCTCGGATTACTTGTCCCTCTTGGTTGCTGGATCCAAGTGACCAAGATGTTTCCTTCCATGCATTTCCCCGCCGATGGAAGGGTGGTGCGGTGAGTGCGGTGAGTGCGTTTTTTGTCGGGTCTGCTCGAAAATTGGCCTTGGGCCATTTGTAGGGCGGTCGACTCTCAGCGTGTCGTCGATTCACTTGGTAACACATGAGCGGTAATGTTGGCAATGCTCATCTTCGGAGGCACTGGAAAACAAAGTTCATTTCCATCACACATTCGATGTGGAGTTTTGGGGTTTATGGTGGCTTCGCATGAGGGCTTTCCTTTTCATTGTTGGGTTTTTGTGGAGGCCTGTCTTATTGTGCTTGTACTTATTCCATATTGGTATAATTGTGCATACTGAGACCATTTGTAAGAGCATTGATAGGAATTTTTGGTAGGGGCACATCAATGGTGTGATTCCCCTTCAAAAGCATTTTTTGAGGCTCAATTGTTTTTGGTGGGAAGTGCGGGGTTTGACTCGCCATGTGGGAAAACTACACGGCGATGCTCTTCTAACTTGCTTTCCATATTCGGTCGCGTTGGATTTGAGAACTATTTGTTAATGTTGGCCAAAGTCCTCTAGGACTAGCTTGCTTTGTGCCTGCGCCCGTAGCAGTGCCATTGTCGAGTGTTTTGATTTTGAGCTGATGCATATTTCCCATGGAAAGACCAAGAAGATGGCTTGTTCGAGGAGGATTGTTTTGACTGGAGGTGCGAGGTGGAACGCTCTCACCATCTCTTGCCTTCACATGGAGGTTGCCGCAGGTGGCAAACTTCCCAGGTTATCTCGATGTGTAGCTTGAAAGGTGGAGGGCTACCTGTATCGACTTTGTTTTGGATATATTTCGAATCGTGACTGGCTTTGTTGTTGTTGGATTTGGTTCCCAGAGAAAACCCCCATCATTTCCTCGGTGAACAGAACATTGATGCTTGCATGTCGAAGGTTGCCGCGAATATGTTGGACGTGTTGGTAATTTTCTCACCTTCTTTTCCAATGGCATTCGGGCTCTGCCGCAGTGATAAGGTCTCTGGCTGGCCCGCTAAAGAAAAATTACTTTTAGTGATGCCTTGCATTAGCATACGTGGGAGGGCAAACTCATAGGTTTATGACTTAGTGCCAGGGGTTTCGAAGGTGGAGGGCTTTGCTCGTTCATTCATGCTCTTCTTTTGGTTGTCCCCGATTTTGGTTCCTAGAGAAAACCCCCATCATTTCCTCGGTGAACAGAAGATTGATGATTGCATGTCGAAGGTTGCCACGAATATGTTGGACGTGTTGGTAATGTTCTCTCCTTCTTTTCCAATGGCATTCGGGCTCTGCCGCAGTGATAAGGTCTCTGGCTGGACCGCTAAAGAAAAATTACTTTTATTGATGCCTTGCATTAGCATACGTGGCAGGGCAAACTCATAGGTTTATGCCTTAGTGCCAGGGGTTTCGAAGGTGGAGGGATTTGCTCGTTCATTCATGCTCTTATTTCGGTTGTTCCCGATACGGTGGCTAGCTTTGCTCTTGCTCTTGCTGGATATATTGGTAATGTTCTCACCTTCTTTTCTCATGGAATTTGGGCTCTGTCCGCAATGATCAGGCCTCCGGCTAGCCCGCTAAAGATAAATTACTTTTAGTGATGCCTTGCATCAGCATACGTGGCGAGAGAAACTCATAGGCTTATGCCGTAGTTCCAGGGGTTTTGAAGGTGGAGGGCATTGCCCGTTCATTCATGCTCTTCTTTCGGTTGTTCTCGATACAGTGGATAGCTTTTCTCTTGCTGGATAGATTGGTGTTGCATGGTAGATTTCTTTCCTTCTTCTCATGGCATTCGGGCTGCCATGGTTATAAGTTCTACAGCTGTCTAGCTAAAGGAAAATTACTTTTAGTTGGGCTTGCATCAAGCATACGTGGCGCACAGACTCACACGTTTTGCCTTAGTGCCAGGTTTGGAAGGTGGAGGGATTTTTCTCATCGGTATTGTTCTTCTGGTTGGATTGTTTGCCTTCTTTTATCATTCCGTTGAGGTTTCCGCAAGGGAGCAACGTTGGTGCAAACTCCCAGGTTGCCTCGGGGCTCGGTTTGGAAGGTGCGGGGCTCTGCCTATTCTCGCCTTGGTTGCATGTCGCCCGGACCATTCGCCTTCCTTTCAAATGGAGTTGAGGTCTCCGATGGGGAGCACCCGTTGGTGCAAAGTCATAGGTGACCTCATTTGCTGTTGGCCTTTTCCTTTGGTTTCTCCCCCGGCGGTCTTTCCACTTGCCTTGCTCATCGGCATTTTCAAGGTTGCAAGGAACAAAATGAAGCTTATACGTATGTTGGAAATCGTCTCCTGTCATGGATGGGTGTTCCGAGTGTCCTCTCCATAGAGGGCCCTTGGGTGCCTTGAACGGCTAGGATGCTACCTGGTTGATCCTGCTAGTAGTCATATGCTTGTCTCAAAGATTAAGCCATGCATGTCTAAGTATGAACTAATTCAGACTGTGAAACTGCGGATGGATCATTAAATCAGTTATAGTTTCTTTGATGGTACCTTACTACTCGGACAACCGTAGTAATTATAGAGCTAATACGTGCACCAAGTCTCGACTTCGTGGAAGAGATGCATTTTTTAGATAAAAGACCTGCGCGGGCTTGCCCACTTCTCCGGTGAATCGTGATAACTCGACGGATCGCACGGCCCTTGTGCTGGCGATGCTTCATTCAAATTTCTTCCCTATCAACTTTCAATGGTAGGATAAAGGGATACCATGGTGGTGACGGGTGATGAAGAATTAGGGTTTGATTTCGGAGAGGGAGCCTGAGAAAGGGCTACCACATCCAAGGAAGGCAGCAGGCCCGCAAATTACCCAATCCTGACATGGGGAGGTAGTGACAATAAATAACAATACTGGACTCATCGAGTTTGGTAATTGGAATGAGTACAATCTAAATCCATTAACGAGGATCCATTGGAGGGAATGTCTGGTGCCAGTAGCCGCGGTAATTCTAGCTCCAATAACGTATATTTAAGTTGTTGCAGTTAAAAAGCTCATTGTTGGATCTTGGGTTATAAAGGTCGGTCCACCTATTCGGTGTGCACCTTCCCTTCCATCACTTTTTCCAGCGGCATGCTCCTGGCCTTAATTGGCTGGGTCGTGGTTCTGGCGTTGTTACTTTGAAAAAAGTATAGTGCTCAAAGCAAGCTTATGCTCTAAATACATTAGCATGGAATAACGTGATAGGATTCTAGTCCTATTGTGTTGGCCTTCAAGACCGGAGTAATGATTAATAGGGACTGTCAGGGGCATTTGTATTTCATTGTCAGAGGTGAAATTCTTGGATTTATGAAAGACGAACCACTGCGAAAGCATTTTCGAAGGATGTTTGCATTAATCAAGAACTAAATTTGGGGGCTCGAAGATGATCAGATACCGTCCTAGTCTCAACCATAAACGATGCCGACCAGGGATCGATAGATGTTGCTCTAAGGACTCCGCCAGCACCTTCTGAGAAATCAGAGTGTTTGGGTTTTGGGGGGAGTATGGTCGCAAGGATAAAACTTAAAGGTATTGATGGAAGGTCACCACCAGGAGTGGAGCTTACGACTTAATTTGACTCAACACGGTAAAACTTACCAGGTCCAGACATAGTAAGGATTGACAGATTGAGAGCTCTTTCTTGATTCTATGGGTGGTGGTGCATGGCCGTTCTTAGTTGGTGGAGCGATTTTTCTGGTTAATTATGATAACGAACGAGACCTCAACCTACTAACTAGCTACATGGAGGTTCCCCTTCGCGACCAACTTCTTAGAGGGACATGGCCATTTAGGCCATGGAAGTTTGAAGCAATAATAGGTCTGTGATGCCCTTAGATGTTCTGGGCCACACATGCGCTACACTGATGCAGTCAATGAGTTTTTCTCCCTGGTTCGAGAGGGCTGGGAAATCTTCTCAAATTGCATCGTGATGGGGATAGACCATTTCAATTATTGGTCTTCAACGAGGAATTCCTAGTAAGCACGTGTCATCAGCTCGTATTGACTATGTCCCTCCCCTTTGTACACACCACTCGTCGCTCCTACTGATTGAATGATACGGTGAAGTGTTCAGATCGCATCGACGACAGCGGTTTGCTGCCAGTGACAGCGTGAGAAGTTCCCTGAACCTTATCATTTAGAGGAAGGAGAAGTCGTAACAAGGTTACTGTAGGTGAACCTATGGTAGGATCATTGAAAACAGGGCTCTATTGTCCCCATTTTACAGTGTGCTCTATTTGCTTTTGCTATCATCCGTTGGATGCAGGGCATGCACGTGGGGGGTTCATTGTGCATGCGCATGCCACCTTCGTTGGATGTTTGTGCTCAAAGACCGTGCAGGTGTTTGAACATTGTTGCATCTAGCTCCGCTGTTCCTCTGGAGCATGGACTGCCATGTGAGAGTTGTTCGCTCTACGGCTTTGGGTTGTTGGGCGTCGGTCACCGTTGGTTAGTTGCTTGCATCCTCTCGCCCGTTAGGTGTTTCGATGCGAACGTGCATTGCCACTCTTGGGGTGTTGATCGTTGTCCTTAACTCCCACCTCCAGTGGTTGATTTCAAGGCTTCTCCAGCCCAACTTTGTTGATGGGTGCCAATCTTGTCCTTGACGGGAAGGTGGTTGTAGGATATGCAACCGTTCGATGGACACTCGGCATGTAACCAACTTGGATGCCCCTTGGTTGTTTTTTTGCTCATCTTCTTGCCTCGAGATTTCCAAGGGCCTTGCATCATGTGGCCTCTCCCAATGGACCTTTCCGCAAGGCATACCTGCTATGATGGGTGTGCTTGTTATGCTCATGTTATAATGTCCTGCTGCCAGGGGCCTTGCATTGTTAAAAACCGTTGGGGGATGTGCCCATGTGCTTTGGCCAGAGTTAGCATGCCTTTGCAACCGGTGCGGTGAGCTTTCCTTCTATCGTTGGCTCTAGGTAAGGGAACCTTGTGCCCCATTTCCCTATCTTTTCACGAGGGATTAAATCGGAGGGTGAGGTTGTTGGATGGAGGATGAAAATGTGGGGAAACCCGACGGGCTGGGTGGGCGGGGGCCTTTGTCGGTAATCTATAAGAGAAATTACTCTCGAAAACGGATATCTCGGCTCTCATTACGATGAAGAAAGTAGTGAACTGCGATACTTAGTGTGAATTGCAGAATCTTGTGAATCATCAAGTTTTTGAATGCAATTTGATCCTGAGACCTTGGTCGAGAGCATGTCTG